>JANHFL010001721.1:193344-208548 GCA_032468155.1 Oxyrhabdium leporinum | reverse complement strand
ATGTTTTCTATGCCAGGCTATAGCTTTTTGGATCATATCCCGTACATTAATTTCTGTACGCTGAAAAACTATGGGCAAATAATCTATCCCAAGAAAACTTTAAAATGGCTGATTCCAAGAGCACTAAATATGGTTTTAACATTCTGTGTGAACCAAACCATTACAATTTGAAACCTAAGTTTATGGAGACTAAATAAACTATGACATAGCATGGTGTGAAGCCAATCTTTACATACTTTTGACAATTCTAAAATGTCAGTAGTAACATAGGATGGAGGTCAATAATTCAATGCATTTCACTTTTTGTGTAATCAAAATATAAAATCCTATTTCATTAAGAAAATGCTACTTATTAAAATTGCCAAGCAGTATTACAGCAACTAAGGCAGAACATGGACATCTCAAGTGTCGTTTTAAAATGTATGCTACATCTCAGCATACTTAGCTAATAACATACTAATATGCTAATATACTTCAATACTTAGTTTATTAAACTATAGCATACTGTGTTCATTTCCTGCTACAGAAGTAGAAGCTTTGTAAGTCAATGGAAAATAGTATAAATCACGCTTCTTGGGAAAACAAGTCAGCTGGGGAAAAAAATCTATTTTTATTATTGGGGGAGGATACTGTTTCTTCTTACTGGCATTATGAATAACAAGCCCCCACACTTTTAACAAAAGTAAATGATTACTATTAATTTATATAAGAGAATTTAAAGCAGGTGCTGCTTTCTTCCCCAAATTAAACCATATAATTATTGCCTTTAGGCCAAAGGTTTTCAGTCAATGCCAATCAGTTGAGCTTTTCAATGACTACATTTTCAATGACTTTCACTATAAACAAATGACAATTATTCCCTATTGTTTAGTCTATGCAGATTGGTTCAACTGCAGCTACATGCTCAACCAATTTACACTGTTATGAGATGAGATGGCAGTAAACCAGTTGAAGCTCCTTAATGATCAAGATGGTAATCTAGAGCCAAGCACATTCTTTATGGATACCGCAAATATAAAACTCAAGTTTGTCACAAACCCTGCCATGAACCCCAGGTACTTTCAGAATTATGTTGGGCCAATTTTTGTAGTTTATAAAACACTGAAATGATAAAGATACAAAGCTGACAAATATGACACTAAACTGTGAACCTAGGTCTTTTTGTTCAAAGTTTGTTGCACTTGCCTCCAAAGGAGCCAAAAAAATACTAAAAAAAGTTTGTAATTGTCTCCTTTAATTAGTTTGTCATCCTGAATTGAACATGTTGATATTGTTTCAGTGATTTACTGTGCTGTCCCAGAGTGGGTTTGTTTTTCTGTATCTAAACTTTCATTAGTAAAAGTAATGAATGCAAATCATAATCAACCACTCTAGGTCAACCAAATATATATTATAATCTTTCAGAATGATTCTAAAATCTTTACTATTTTATTAAATTATGCATTAACGTTTCCCCAAAAAATGTTTTACCTTGGGTAGACATGAGCAGGGATATGCAGTTAACAGCCTACATTTATTTATTTGTCAAATTAATATCGCTACCCATCTCACTCAAGATTACTCTGGATGTCATGCAATAAAAACATCAATTTACAAATATTATTAAACAATTAATTGTTAAGATCTGACAGCGTATGCTTAAATAACAGAGATTTATATCTAAACTTGCATTTATTTGTAAAATTAAAAGTTCAATTTAGAATTTTTTCTTTGGTAGTCTTTCCTGATGGAACAGATTTCTTATGATGGATTTTTTTTTAAAAAGGCAAAATTGAAGCAGACTACCACAGAAGCCTCTTGCCATAAAATTAACAGGAAAATCTTTACCATTCATGAAATTTCAATTTGAACATTACTTGAGAATAAATATAATTAAGAAAATAAGATGACAAGTCAAATTATTTTGATAATTTCAGAATCTCATCTGCAAATAGAAAACTATCCAACTGTTGTCAACTAGGAGAAAAATAAAGACATCTGAAAATACCAAAAATATTCAGAGAAATCAGTGAATGACTAAATGAAAATATTAATTGCCTGCCTTTGTTATGAAAATAAGCAGCTGCCCCAATCTCTCTTTTCCAATTCTTTTTTCATGAATAGAGGCAACTGCTTCTGTATTTTTTCAAAATACCTCACCCAGGTATTCTATTGCTATAGTACACAACAAGAGATCGGAATACTTTGCTCCGGTTAAAAGAGCATGAATGCATCTTTTTTTCTCTGACTATAGAATGTCTGCTCATTTGTTCACACTGATTAACTATCCACCTATCCACTGTGAAAAGACAGGTAAACAGCTTGTGGCTCTGAACTTCTTCCTATGGCTCATGGAACTCTATTGAATTGCAACTGCCAAAAATTGGTGGTGTGATTTCCCATCATTCCAGGAGAGAAAACATACCCAAATTGTAGTTAAGTCTAAAAATAATATCGCTTGGAAAAAAACAGAAAAGAACTCAACAAAAAAGGTAAAATTCCATCCTTATCCATATAGTGACCCTGCTACATGCCATTCTGATGCTGACTATTTCACTTGTTGGCAAATATAACAAATTAGCACACATTAATTAATAAAGCAAAAATGAATCATGATAGATAAGTTATATTGTATCAATTTATCCACATGTAAAAAAAGAGATATCAAAGATTAATTGTAAAAAAAAAATCTGCTTTCATCACTTTTCTCCTTTCCTGGCTCACTGCCACTGTTGGAAACTAAAATAACTGCAGAGATGTAAGACTCTGGAGAATTGGGAAACAACATCTTTCTCTGATTCTGCTCTTTTAACAGAAAAATAAGATCACCCCTCCACACTTAATATGTAAGTAGATTATATATGTCAATTAAACCACCATGTCATATTTAGAAATGGAGACACTTCTGGGGAGGGTGGGGGATGCAGACATATTAGATGTGCCTATTCATTATCCAATCTAAGCAAACCCAGGAGAAAAAAAATCAGCGGGTAAGGGAGAGATGTTCTGCTTATAATATGGTATGTACCCTGCAGTTTCTTGGCAAATACGCCTAACAGAAATCAAAACTATCAGGAACAGGATGTTGGCAAACCATAACTTAAAATAACACATATTTTTTCATCACAATATTAGGCAGTTCGAGACTCAGAAATATATATTTGAGAGAAAGTTCACTGATTTGAGAAATTATACAGTACCCAATTTTATAGACAAAAAGCTGCTACTTGGGAGCTAAAACAGAATTACATTAGACATCCTCACAAAACATTAGAATGTTGTCTCCTGCCTTTCTAGACGTAGGCCCCAATTGTCTCACAGAGCTGCCCTCTGCTTTTAGCTCCTTATCAAAGACAAAGTCAACTTCAAATAGGATTATAAATTTATTACACATTGCACATTGCTAGATATTCTCTAAACACAAATCTATGCAGGCATTCTTTCTTATAGCTTCTTTATACACTCTCATAACAAGATCCATGGCCATAATGGATTTGTGGCACATGAACCAAAGGCAGGAAATATTTTTGTGTATCTCTGAATTTATTAGATAGAGTACAGTAATTGGCTTGATGCCTGTGCCAGACACAAAATCTTAATTAATCTACCTCACAATAAGTACTGTGCACGAATCCAAGCGATGAACTCTGAGTTAATACAAACTGCTCTATTTTGTTTCTTAACTGCCAGTGGAAGAGGAACTAAGCAGCATGCCGACTTCCCCAAACAACTGTATCACAAAATGGAACAATCCCCCACTGTCTTAAAATTCATTGTAGCCAGAAGTTGGCCTTGAATTCTCTGCAGCTGGCAGAAAAACGAACACACATTATTACATGCAGAGTCTGACACCACACAGCACTGAGCAGGAAGATCTCAAGTGCTTGCTTACCCTGGATTCCCTGGTAGCATTTCTGTCTTGGAAAATCTAGAGATATTTAAATACAAGGATTTTTATTTGTAAGTGATGTTCTCAGTTGCATTTTCCCAAAGCAACTAACTGTTTTAACCTTCAATAAATCTTAACAAATACATGTAATAAATGCATTAAACTCTACATAAAAAACAAGAATAAAATGTAGGTATTACAATAAACTGAGTCTGGGAGGGTTTCTTCTTCTGTCTTTCTCACTCATTCATAATCTCACAGAGCCACATACTTTCACACTCTTCAGAACTCATAGTTTTTTCTCAATTTTCCCTTTTTAAAATATAATTTTATTTAAAGTTTTAAAAGCAAGAATAAAAATTAATAAAAACTAAAAGATACCGGTAGTAAAAGAGAAGAAAAAGAAACAAAAGAAAAAAATGTATAAGGATAGATCTGCTAAATGTTGGAAATGCAATCAAACACCTGGTTCATATTACCATATGTGGTGGACATGTCCACAAGCTAAAAAATATTGGATGAAAATACATACCTGGTTGGAAAAAATGATAAAACAGCATATAGACATGAAGCCAGAAATATTTTTATTGGGCATTCTGCCGGAAAAATATGATAAAGGGACTATATACTTGATTTTACATGTATTAACTGCAGCTAGAATTGTATATACTCAACAATGGAAGTGTGATGAGATCCTGACAGATGAGAATGTAATTAAGGAAATATTAGAATGTGCAGAAATGGATAGACTAATGCTTACTATTAAGGAAAAAAGAAGAAACTAAATACTTTTTGACATGGGACTCATTTTATCGGTGGCTAGACAATAAAAACAGAAGTTAGAAAGAAAGGGACATAAAAGGGATAAATGTTAAAATGGAAATTTGTTAAAATGGACAAAGAAAATATTATTGTTACTACAGTATTAATGTTATTGTGATAAATGTTATTGTAAACACCTTGATTATGATCACCTAAAAACAATTGTATCCAGACAACACACTGTTTGTTTGAAATGGAATTTTTATATATTATACTAATAAAATAAATAAAACTTAAAAAAAATGATAGGCACAACTGGAAATTGAAAAATGTCTTCTTTTTACATGCATGAGATGCATCTAATGCACATTAAAAAGGAGCAGGGCTTTGCTGATCTCTTTACTGTCATCATTTGACACCCTGACCTTGTACCATCCTTCAGGTGCTACCATCCTGATGTTTGACCTGAATTTTGCAAATAGACTTTTCTCCCCTTGAGGGCTTGCTTAGTTTGAAAGATATTGTTCTGAAACAAGATCTCTTGGGGAAAAAAATACAACATGAATATCATTAAGAGCCTCTAAATCTTGCCACAGACCCTTGAATCATAACTTTAGAGAGTTGAATGGTTTGGTTCATTTTTCTTTTTTTGGTATCCAAGTTCAGTCAAAGTTATTTTGTGACTATGCCCAAACATATTTTTGCCCTAAGAAGTTTCTTCTATTTGTCTCAGTTTTCAAGTTGTAAACTGGGTCTCTCCAGGGAGGCATAAAATACTATCCTAGTCAGTGGAGAACAACCCTCTATTGGCCAGGATAACTTGCTGCACTGTTAGCTAGTTAAGGCTAGAGCAGCAGCTTGTTACTAAAAAACAAATGTAGAGACATTACGTGGCAGACGGAACTTTTGTCAGTGACTGCACAATCACTAGCGCTAGGCCATATGGAAGCCCATCCACTTGTTGCACTGCTGTTTTTACTGTCTGCATTTCCAAGAGCAGAATGAGCTTATCTGTATTGCTTGTGGCTCCTATTTCCAGTACTATTTGTTAAAATATGCAACATGCTCGTTGCAGAGGTAGCAGTGGTGAAGGAGAGATGTAAGCATACAAGCAATCAAGCGACAATGTACGTAATGCATGTTTATTTTCAATAAATATGTGTAAGATTTGGAATTACATCATTGCAAACGCCTATCATTGGTTTTTAGGTAAATTTGCATTGAAAATTGACTACAAATCAGGCAGACTTATTAAACTGAAAGACAGCTATTTAGGTTCATCTTGTGCATTATTTAGAGATTAAGCTATCATATCCTTGCTTCCATCTAGTGGATGCCTAGGCTTTTTGCATTTGAGTTATGAAAATTGCAGTAGACATTATTTTATCTTATTACTGAAGTAAAAATCCAAATTATATAATCCCATAGAAGTAAAAGGGATTGAATCAAAATGAAACTGCTAAAGTATTAGTTCATTATCATATTATACTTTGTTTAAAACTACATTTGTTCTTCTTTTCAATGAACAGAGATTCCAGGTTTCCAACATGTGAAATAGAATAACATGTTTGTAAGATGTTATTCTGTTAACTCCAAACCAACAATATACTTATATCACCAGCATCATATATTTCATATATTAATTTCTTCCTGTTAACTGTTAAGACTGCATCCCAACATGAAAGTGCCCCAAACTACAAATATCAGCAGCTGCTTCAGATGAGTAGGTGACTTGAAGGGATAATTAATACTATTTAATTTATTATAATAAAATGTTTCAGGCCAATGTTGAATTAATAACATACTTTTACATAAAGGGAAATACTAAATTCACAATCCAGTTATTATAATAAGAGTGATCTCCTTTAAAATCCATTTGCTGCTAATGACCCACTTATTTTATTCCAGTGTAATGTACAAATTCTTACCTCTATATTTCCACAGATTATATCTTTATTAGTGAGTGAATTTTAAAACATAATTTTAGAATTTAGTGCTGTGATATTTGGAAACAAAACAAGTCACAATTTTGATCTTTTAAATGTCATCATACTGAAGGGATTGATTAGATGCAAAATTATGAGTTCATACAGACAAATTGTTATGAATTTAGGCAAATTACTTTTTAAACAGCACTGTAATCTTATATTTGGCAGGAACTGGAACTTTAGTAGCAAATTAATTAAATGACGTCTCAACTGTATGTAGAACACTGTTGATGAAAGGCACATTTTCATATTTTTCCGTTCAGAACAATTTAAAATTCTGAGTATCTGCTGCAATAATGTCCCAGGTTTATATCATTTTTATATTATTTCATTTATTTGTAAGATTTATAAGACCATCCAACTCAATCAGTGTGCACAGGCTTTACTGAGATTAACAGTAAAACTTATATTTTTCCCAGAATAAAGCTTTTTCAGGTCAGTTATTAATGTATATTTTATGCTTTACCAATCTAAGCAGAACAAATAGTCTATAAGCAAGGCTAAAATTATTCAGTGTGTGTTGCATGCTTAATCTTCTAAGTTTTACGATTAAACAAATTCAGTCTGGGAAATATTGCACTGAATCATGAGCCTTTGAAGTTTAATTAATTATCAGACATGTCTTGTTTTAATTGTTAATGTTAGTAATTATTAGTCCTCAATTCATTCTAAGGCAATGGATACAAAAATATCAGAATACTTTAAAAAGCTATATAAATTTGAAGCAGCACTATCTATCATTCTATTTAATAGCATTTGTATCTGTGACCATTTTAAGGCAATACACTGGGGATGGTGCTCTCCTTGGAGCTGGTTTGGAAGTTGCAACTTGCACAAAATGCCACAGCTACCCATGTTTTCCCCAAAATAAGACCCCAAAATAAGACCCAGCCTGATTTTTTAGTGTGCCCCTAACATAAGCGTCAGGGTTCCAAGTAACACCCCCAACAGAATCAAAATTCCAAGGCAGGCATCCTTCTCAAAGTATACATTTATTAGAGATGTCATATTGGCACATCTGAATCTGAAGGCCCCACATTTTCCCCACCCAAAGTAAAGTCAAAGTTCCTTTCCCTCCATTCCCATATGCATCACATGGTCCAATCAGGTCACTGTCCCAACTTCAGTTAACTTCCAGTCATGCCTCCCCAGGTGCTGGCGAGACATCCTTGACTCCCAAGGGAAAGAATGTTATGATTACATACCCCACAGTATCTCCACTTCTCCCCTCCCATTCCCACAGCTTGCCCAGTCACCACTGTGGCGGACCTGAAGACCCCCATTAAAGATGGCTCCAGGGCTGATAATAAGCCATACCAGAAAAGTAAGTCCCAGTTAAGGTCGTCATTAGCTGGAGGGGATGTGGCCAGCACTGGAGGCGGCAAGGGCATAGGGGCTGATGGTGTCCGGCAGCAGCTGCAGCCCACGCAGCACAAGTGAGTTCATTTACCTCTCCAAGTAGCAGGTGGAGGCAGAGGTGGAGTGGGGGAGGCACGAGCCATGCTGCATGAGCCATGGGAAAGCCATGAGTCAGTGGGCCGGAGTGGGCGGCTGGTCGCGGGAGCCTCATCTTCATGTCTCTTGGCTTGCCTGCGGCCCATGCAGCACATCCAGATTGCCTGCCTTCCCCCTGTGCCTCTGCCTCTGCTGCTGGTGCCTCCAAGCAAAGACGAGCCACCCATAGCCAGCCCTCTGACTCTTGGCTTTACTGTGGCCCATGTGACGCAGCCATATCACCTACCTTCCTCCCCATGCCTCCGCCTCCATTTGCTGCTTGGACAGGTAATCAACTCATCTATGCAGGCTGCACAACCCCAGAATGTGCCGACCAAGGGACCAGTGGGCTGAAGCTGCTGTCAGACACCATCAGCCCCCACACGCTCACCGCCTCTTCTGCGTGTGCTGAGTGGTGGGGCACTCAGCCGGGCTGATCACCCTGATATCATGTTTCCCCAAAAATAAGCCCTAATGCCTATTTTGGAGGCCCCCAAAATATAAGACCAGGTCTTATATATAAGACCGTGGGGAAACATGGTAGGTTGCTGAAGATGAAAGAGTCATTGTTTGATGAATCCTGGTGGAAAAAACGGTTAGGTGATTAGTTCTTCCTCCAGGCCCTTTTGAAGAGGTTCAGATTGGAGTCAATACGGCATGTTTTAAATGTGAGATACAAGAAAGCTGACAGTAGCCTTCCACTGACTAAAAACTAAAAGAAAGTTTTGTAAGTAAGAGGTGCTGGTGTCAGCTCTCACAAGTTGTAGGGCCTTACAAAGAAAGTACTAGCATACTGTACCATTTCTGTGAATCTGAAAATACATTGCTTGCTAATAGGGTAGAATCCTCTATGTTAGTAAAGCAGAAATATTTACCCATTTACCAGATTGAGAGTCTGATTCTGTCCCAAGTTAATTCTTCATCTTATCCTGAGCATTTCAACCATCCTATTGAGGTGCTTATGATCAGAGCTGTTGAAATGAGAGATCCATGTAATGCCTGTGTTAATAGATGAAGCTGAGCTTCTGATCACCCAAAGAAGATATTGGGTATACCACCTCTCTTTAACTGACACTGACTCTCCCATTGGGCTCCCACCTGAATAGAGCATCTCTAAGGCACCACTCACCCATCTGGAACTAAATCTATGGAAATTACAGACTGATTTCAGAAAAGTTATCTCTAGAGTTGCTCTATAAACCTGGGTTCACATCCTATATTAAGCAATGATTTATTCACTAAACAAGTTACACCCGGGTTGTGTTTACACAATCCACTAAGCCATGATATCTGGCTGGACTCCCACACACACACGACAGCAGCCGCGTCCATAGGACATGCCAGCCCAGAACCAACCCAGGATGACTGACGTCGATGTAGGAACCTCATTATTGTGTTGACAGAAAGATCTTGCTAGGAGAGCTTAGCGTTTGCGTACGACTGAAAGCGAGATCCCAGTCCCAGAATTTTTTTCCAATGCGGACGGCTCGCGGGAGGTAGTCGCTCACCTGGGGCTGCTGCTGGGAATGCTCCTCCTCTGGCCTCCTGAGCCGCGCCGTCCGCTGCTGAAGCTTTCAACGCTTGGAAAGGCCAGTCGTAGACAGGGAAGGTGCCTTCTCCGGCGACGGGCATTGGTTCCCGCAACTTGAGCGGGATCGGAGTGGCGGGCAGACGCGGCAAGAGACGTGACGGGCCTTCGCCGGCCCTCAGCAGGTTCTCAATCAGGAAACTTTTACCCAGATTGCCAAAACCCGGAGCCCCGGGCAAGCCGAGCAGAGCGGCGGAACTTCCGCAGTGCCAAGCAAGGGCGCTCGGAAGCATGGCCGAGAGGAGGGAAGGCTAACCGCAGTCCCGGCTCCGAAGCGCTGGGCTGCCCTTACGCGGAGAGGAGGTTCGCCTCCTCTGGCTGCCGCCTCCTCCCACCGCGGCCCTTCGCAGGCGATCATATGGCGGCAGCTTCGGAAATTTGCCGGGCGATTCTCTGCGGACTGTCCACACCTTCTCTGGAGAGTCGGGAAGTAGGTGGAAGGTGTGTCCGACCTCATTAATGTCTGTCAATGGTCCTCAAGGCAGGATCGACGAGGGCGACAATGAAAGGCGCTGCTGAGGGTGTTGAGGAACGGGGCGGGGGCTCCGTCTGTCATTGGATGGGCATCGGCCTTCCTAAATACCATTGGATCCCAGGCACCTAGTCGGGCTGAAGGGGCTCCCGAGCTCCCATCCGCTAAGGCGCTGCAGGACCCGCCGAAATCAGAGCCAAGGATCAGGGGTCCCCAAATCCCCAGCCGCACATTCCTTGTGTCGGCAAGCGATTTCTTCCTCAAAATTCACCAATTTTTATTCTGGCTAAAAGTGGGAGTCTTTGTGTGTGTGTGGGGGGGGGGGGGGCGAGGGAATCGAGGCCCTTCGGAACTTGAAGGAAACTGTCCAAAGTACCTGCGTGTTGCCTGAATTTCAACACCAGCCTTTCTGGCTGAAGTTTCCGTTTCCCTTTGCCAGAGGACTTTCGGATGGATGGATGGCTCTTCTGTACCAGGCTTTGCCGATATGTGTTGCAAGGGAGCTTAGGAAATGGGGCATCTTATAAACATTGATAAATAAATCAACATGTATTAATTTATAGTTCTGATGAAGGAACGTTCGTTCTGCAATTTTTCTTTTGGTTGCATAAACTCTGGCTTAGAACAGTGCAGAAATCCAGATATTGGCTACACGGTAAAGCACCCGAATCTTGTTTTCCTTAACAGATAGGAAAAAATGATGAAGGGCGGTGTGAACGCATAACAATGGAAACTGACCCAAGAACAACATAACATTATGTTTTCAGAATCATTCCCAGAAATCTCAGTGTTACTTCATTGACCTAGAACTGTTGACCCTTATTTGAAGATAAAGTGAAATTCTGGAGGTCTCTAAGCATCTGAGCATGGCATGGGGTGGATGCAGTAATCCGTATATAGAACCTGCACCAACAGATGAACACTGTTTCCATGATGTTTGTGAGGAATTCTGGGAGTTCAGGTCCACATATCTTAAAGTTGCCAAAGTTGAGAAACACTAGTATAATGTTGGATCAAACGGTGACTGTGATAGAGTGCTTGACCAAGAGGATGGGATCCAGATTCTGGTCTACGGAAGCTCACTGAGTGACTTTGAACAAGATATCTTTTCTTAGCCCAACTTGTCCCAGGAACAACTATGAGGATAAAATACTAATTATCTCACCTTCCACTCCTGAATTACTAACAGAATCTAAGCCAAATAAATAAATATGAGGCCAAACAGCATATTTCCTTTTACATTGCTTCTTTAAAAGGCTTTTCCATTTTAAACCAGGGAAGCTCTGGCATATGTATGATTATAGATGTTCATTTAATTATTTTTATTTATTTTTGAAATACAGATAGTCCTCAACTTACAACACTTCATTTAGTGATTTTATATTATTTAGTTTATGGCAAATACATGGACTTATAGTGGTTCAAATATTAATGTCCAGTCCACCCAGCCATTCAAGGACAGGGTGGTCTATGTTGAAAAAAATCAGACATTGGCAAAATAGATTTTCAGATAGTAAAGAAAATTAAATATCTAGGCATTTATTTAACAGCCAGATGTGCAACAATTACAGATTATAATTATATAAAATTAATGCAACAAATCAAGCTGGACTTGGAGAAATGGAAGAATCTACAACTATCAATGATAGGGAGAATAGCCACTATAAAAAGGAATATACTACCGAAGCTACTTTTCTTATTCCAAACGATACTAATAAAAATACAGAAAAAAATATTTTGAAAAATTAAATAAAACAATTTTAAAGTATATCTGGCAAGGAAAAAAAGCAAGAATAAAACTGAAAATGTTACAGGAATCTAAAAACAATGGGGGCTTTGGGCTACCAGGCTGGGAACTATATTACCAGGCATCTGTACTTACATGGGTAAAAGAATGGATAAACTTGAAACAGAAGATTATTATTATTGGAGGGGCATGATCTTCAATTAGGATGGCATGCTTTCTTATGGCATGGAAGGAGCACGATACATAGATATTTTCAAAGCCATTATGTGAGGAATGTTTTACTTTCGGTATGGGAAAAAAATAAACAACAAAATTATATAAAATGGAAGTTCTTATATAAAAATTATATAAAATGGAAATTATTCTACAATGGAAGCATTGATACATCCAAATCTTATTAATCTGGAAAAGATGTATTTTATGAAGACATTTTGAATGAGAATGGTGAATTTAAAACTAGACAGCAATTACAAAACCAAGGGGTGGACCTAACTTGGTGGCCGCATTTGCAAATACAATTGAGATATGAGAAAGATGAGAAAAGATGGGGCTTTCACAAAAAAACAACAGCACAATAAGATATTACTAGGGACTGATGAAAAACTGATTAAGAAAATATAACTATTAAGTTATAAAATGGAAGAGGAACAAGTACAAGAAACAATGATTGGATGAGTAATGAAACGTCTTAGTTTAATAAACTTTGGTCCAGTTCCATGATTTAACCAGACCAACAGCCCATGATTTAACCAGTTTAGATGTTTTTGGCCTGGATGATTGAGTCTTCATCTACATAACCTAGGTGCTCATGGTAGTCAGAAGTGGAAGAAGTAGGCCTTCCCTGAGCATCTGAATAAACTCAGCACTCCATAACGGTGAAGTGGCGTAATGACTGGAAAACATGTTACCTGTTATTATATTCCTGTTTCATTTGTAAAAGATAAGTGTCCAGATATTGTTGGCTACTAATTAACCATTGCAATAGATTGTTATCTGAGATGTTATGCTCGGATAACTGAGCACCTTAAAAAACTGAAACACTTGTGGTTTTTTTGCTGGATTCCTGACACTAAGCAGCCCTGAGGGAAAGACAGCCATCATTCACTGCATCCCCTGGTCACAAAGCACAAGACATCCACTGCCTGGATGGTTGGGGAATTCTGGGAGTTGAAGTCCCCACTGCCAAGGTTGAGAAACACTGAACTATTGCATCATATGAATGATATTCATTTGTAATTAGAAGCAAGATGCCAAATGGACCAGAAGTGCTGGTAGAGAAGAAACTAAAAATGTTGCTTTAAATCTCTCCCAGGAGAATAAAGCTGATGCAGTTTCCTTGGATGCCGGAGATGCATACTCTGCTGTAAAGCTTTATGGCTTGACTGTGCTGGCCAAGGAGATCTATTTGGGAGGTCAGTTACCTTCTTCCCAGAGCCAATCTTCTTTATTTGTGTCAGAAGCATCATTGCTAAGTTTTTATGTGTGTACAAATCTAAGAACATAAAATGTAAATTTTACAAAAGCCTAATTTAGGTGGTGCTTGCCCAGAAGCGTGCAAGATTGATTGCATTCTGTCACACGGTCATAAGTTCCTCAAGGGTTCGTTGGGCAGAGCCCATGACCAGGGCCCAGAGAAAGTCAACAATCCGAGGCTATTGACAGGAGGGATTTCTCCTGTGAGTTAGATGTTTTGACCAGGACTGCTACCGGAGGAAAACATCAGGCTGCAGAATTTCTTCAGAAAAGAAGCCACGTAAGGAAATGGCAATAGCAATAGCCTTTAGACTTCTTTACCGCTTCATAGTGCTGTACAGCCCTCTCTAAGGAGTTTATAGACTCAGGCTCTTGCCCCTCCATCTGGGTCCTCAGTTTACCGACCTTGGTAGGATGGAAGGCTGAGTCAACCTTGAGCCAGTGAGAATTGAACTGCAGCCAGCAGAAGTATCCTGCAGTACTGCATTCCAACCACTGTGCCACCACGGAAAGTTGCCTTGAGCCACCTACCCCACCCTGGCAGCTCTCCTTACCAGGAAAGCTCACTGATGCCAGTGAGATTTAGACCTAGGCGCTATAAAAGGATTAGAAATGTTAATAAGAGCAATAGATAAGACAAATTGACATTAAAAAATGAAAAGTGCAGAAAGAAAAAGAGGGCCAAAAAAAAAGAATGCTTAAAGAAATTGCTTCCAATATTCTTCATAACAAGCAAACTTTGCATTTCTCGACCTCCATTAATAATTCTATGACATGAATTACTTCTCCCCAACCCCCAACCCTTAACTATCCACAAATCGAAAAACCATTAAACATTTCCATCCAGGAGCAGCAAAAAGTCCATAAAGGGTACTCAGAACTTTATAAAAATATTTATTATTTTATCCCTGATGAAACGGGTTAACTTTATATGCTTTTCTTTTGCTCTGAAGAATCTTAATCTTTATTCCATTAAGAAAATATTTATAGGATTTGATCTCCATCCAAATTTTCTTTCCCCTTACTTGGGATCCCAAAGGTACTTTTCAAAAACGTAACTGGACCTTGTTTTTTCTCTGAACATGTTTTGCAAAACATGTTCAAAGAAAAAAATTAAGTCCAGCTGCATTGTTAAAAGCACCTTTGGGACAATCATGCCCTGAATGATGAGAATCTCCATAGATACATAGCGATGTCCTTTGGGATGAACACCTTAACATGGGAGTTGCTTCACAACTTTAACAACTCTCATTTGTAAATCCAATAATAAGTTAGGTCGTTTTTCATCATTCAGCTTAGCTGCATTTCCATTTTACTTTTCATTTCTGGATTAGAGCCCACAACTTCTATTTTATTTTCCGATTTTCTCTGCATGGGTTTCAGTTTCTTTTATCTCTATCTTGTTGGTCTATAAATCCTTCCAAATTATTCTGCTTTGTATTTTTCATTTTTTTAAAGAAATGTTTTTAAAATTAATACATTTGCAGATATACAAATGCAGATATTGTCACTGCCATTGTAGCCGCGGGTTTCTTTCATGTTTCTTTAAAAATCCTTTGAATGTCTCCAGTGTAATACCTTCATCTATCATTTTAAGTGTCACTGTTAATCATCAAATTCAAAAGCAGGCTTTTCTTTCTTTTTGACTTCTGCCTGTGGTCTTTACACTCTTCTAGTGTCATTTCTGTATTGCATAGCCTGTCTCAAATTTCTTTTGCTTCAGTCTATCATCTCTTAGCTAACACTCTAGAAGATAGGCTCAAGATCCAGATGGATCTTGACAGACTTGAACACTGGGCCCTATCTAACAAA
>JANHFL010001721.1:164134-174245 GCA_032468155.1 Oxyrhabdium leporinum | reverse complement strand
TATACCTTCATTGATCAAAGAAACAGCCTGACACAGCGAAACAGTCTGCCAATTCCAGACAGATCAATCACACCTTTGTCTGCTTTTGATACATTATGGTTATTTATTCTGCATCACCATGACTTTCTGTCGCATGGCTCTTAATGTAATAATGCTGCTCGGGGACAACAATAAAAAAAGGGGGAGGGGAAATATTCTATTTAAAATATTTTAAGCCTCTTCTGAAAATAGCATACAATTTAAGGTCATTATTTGGGGAAGTTGGTCTGCTGGTCTTATTCTATTCAATATCCATTTAAATATTAAACTAAAACAATCTAGAACTATTGAGAATTATTCTAATACATGGCCTACAGCAAAAAAGATCCTGTTACTTAAGCATCCCACTACTATTTAAGAGCAGGATCTCAAAACACAGCAGGTAGTTAATATTTTATGGGATGAGAAAAAAAACACATATGAAGGTTGATACCTACCCATCTGTTCCCTGTATCTTAGTTCATCGTGATAAAAATTCCAGAGGAGATTAGAAGACTTGTTCACAGGTAATAAATAACTATTGAAAGAAAGTATAGTCCCTTATCCTCTTTTAAAAAGCAGTAGTGTATTCCTTATTGAAACATTTTTATTCATTCAGAACTTCAACATTTTTTTCTGATTGCCTTTGTTTTTGGGATAAGATATAAAAAAGTCTCCTTCAACAAATTATCATTCCTAAATTCCTTGTTGAATATGAAGCAAAACTCCCTTTGTCGTGTTGCTGATTACTGACCACAGAATTACTTCTATTGACTACCAATTTTTGAAGCCTAGATGTATTCACTATTCTTGAGAATCGTAGGGTCTCATCAACTACCATAAAATATTTTTTAAAGTATATATGTTGTGACAATCTGTTAAATCAGCAGTTTTAGGCACTGTGTAAAAACAGGGACTCTATTATCTGTAAATTCCATTAGGATCTTACCATCTCTTGGTTAAAATAATGAAGATTGACAACCCCTTGAGAATGAACATTAACCACTATCTTCTACCACAAATGTTCTCCTTTTTCAGAATCAGAAATATAGTACAGGAGTAAAACAACCAACAATTGTACAACACTCCAACATAACTTTTCAACAATCTGTTGCAACTGTTGCAATTTGTAAATGTGTAACATTTCCGTTAAGATTTATAAAAAACAGGTATCTTGGAATAATTACAAACAGTGTTACTGGTAGTAAATTTGCCTTATAAAAACCACTGTAGATTAGGCTGTAATTTTATAAGGAATTCTGTGTTAAGAATATCTTGGGACTTTATTTGAAAGCCCACTATTTAGGAAAAGATCTCAAAATATGTTTTGGAAAAGGAACTTTCAAACAAATACCAAGTCAAAGCAAATACACAATGCAAATCACATGTGGCCAGAAAGCTTCCTTAAGCATACAGAGTATAAGACTAATGAAATGCCTGTATCCAAATCCCAAATTTCTCTTTCTCTTTCAAATCAACTCTTAAAGGCAGAATGCAACTTTATCAAGAATGAACTGCTAAGCTAAATCCCTAAATGAAGAGCAGATTGCTAGATATGCTCCTGACCCATAAATAAATACTGAGTTTCTTTGAAGTTTGGCCTATCCTCTTTGATCTGTCCAAGACCTTTTGAAATTCTGACCTTCAATGTGGGTGTTGAACTCCTTTGAAATCAGTCCTTGCTGCCCAAGCAATGAACATACAAAAAGCCTAAGGATGGAAGAAGGAGTGCAACTGTTGCATTTTATGTATACGTTATGAAAATAATACATGGACAATATGAAGCTGTATTGAAAACACCTGGGTGATTATAATCATTAAATACGCAGCTGGAATAGTGGACTGGACTCAAGTAGAACTAAGAGCCCTGTAAAGAACCCCCCCCAAAAAAATGACAATGAATCACGCCCTTCATCCACAGTGATTTTGACTCTACTTATCCAAGAAAACAGGTGAGAGTGGAATGTTGCAAGGACACCAGACTGTTAAGAACGAAGAAAAGAGCATTGGAAGAATATTAGATGAACAGTGAAGAAGATGCACTGAAACTAATATAACATGAAGTCTTACAGAGTACTGATAGATCAAACTGGCCTATAAGAAAAACCAAATAAAGAACAAAAATAAATAAATAAATGGCAAGGCAAAATATTACAATAAATGGCCAGTATACTAAAAAAAAAATAGCAGGCAGAGCAGATAATAATAAAACCTGGCAATGGCTAAAAGCAGGAAAGTTGGAGAAAGAGACAGAGGGACAAATTCTGGCTGCACAAGAGCAAGTCTTAAGGACAAAAGCATACAGAATCAGAATTGAGAAGACAGCAATAGATAGCAGATGATGGTTCTGCAAAAAAGCTTAAGAAACAGTAGACAGTCTACAGTAGTTAGTTGCTGGAAGAAGATCATACAGACGAACTACAAGCAACGCTATGATAAAGTAGCAACAATAATGCATTGAAAGATCTGTTAAGAAATGCCATTTGCCTGCAAGCAGCAACTGGTGGGACTATAAAATAGGCGACGTAATAGAAAATGAAGAAGCTAAAGTGCTCTGGAACTTTAGATTTCAAACAGACAAGCACTTGCCACAGAACATCCAGACTTAACAACTGTCAACATGAAAGACAAAAAAGGTTCAGATACTGGACAGTAGGAGAGAAAGAGCTGTAGAAAAGGTAAGTGGACGAACCATGATGGGAGATGGGAAGAAGGGGGTGGGACCCAGGGGTGCATGCCCAAAGGCCCATGGAAACCCAGCTGGGCAGAATGGGGGGAAGACAAATGGGAGGCCCACTGCAGGGTCCCTGATGTTGGTTATAAGGTCAGGTGGATTGCCAAGCATCAGAATTTTATTAATGTGACCACAGGTCCATTGCAGCAACTTCTGGCAGAGGTCCTAAGTCTCTTCGTTCAGCACCATAATTTCAAACGGTCACTGAACAAATGGTCATAAGTCAAGGACTACCTGTAGCATGCAACAAACATCTGATAAGGAGACAGAAAACCAAAAACTACAGTGAATGCAAGGTCAAACACAATTTTTGTTGTTCCAATGTCATGCATCTGCACTATAAATATGTTCATATTATGGGTGGGCAGAAATTTAGTTTGATTTGCATTTAATATGAATCATTCTTATTGCAATTATTTTTTGGTTTCACATTTTCTCTGAGTACTGTTATGCCATCATTAGATTTTAAAAATACGTGAATGTATTTTTCTGCAAAATGTTGAACTGATACTTGTAAGCCTGAAATATACAACACTTAATACAAGCGTTCAAAGATATTAGAAGGTCAAGTTCAGTTCCCTATGACTATATTAACACTGCTATACAGTTGTCTTGCAAATGATATGGAAGTGATTAGCTGATGGCTTTTTTCAAGGTATTTTTTCCTTTTATTTTCAGTCTACATATGAAATACTTAAGGACAATTCAACATTCTGGAGAGAGAGAGTTCCCTTAGGATAGGCTACAGCTCGAACCCAAAAGCTTGGTAGAATAAACCTTTGATCAGGTGACCAACTCAGATTGGATCCTGCAATGTTATCCTGGGACACATATATTTGCCTTTATTCACAACTCAACATTGAATGTAAGAGTGGCTTTTTTCCATCAGTTGCAATCAAACTTAGCATATCAATTAAAGCTTTAAAAAGGTTCAGGTATTCATTTTATTAAGAGGAATTAAGGAATACTTCTCCCATTATTAACTTAATATAACACATATGTTTAGCACAAAATGATACAATTCAGTGGAAGTCAAAAGGAATCTGGAGCAACAAATTTTCAAAAATTCAACATAAGATAATAGGTGAAAGTATTCCATAGTGACTTGGAATGAAGAAGTTGCAAGCTGTATTAGATTATGATGGAATGCAAATTAAATGAGTTTCAGGACTGCTGCCGCAGGTAAAAACAAAAGGAAAATTAGAAGGAAGTTCTAAGATTTCACCAATAAGCTGCCCCCTTATATTTTGCTTTGAAGAAAAGTCGTATTTTCATATGTTCATGATTATAGTTAATGACTGCTGTAGAGATGGGCCAGGGCCAAAGCCATATACCCGATCAGCTCTAAAACTCCAGGAGAGATTTGGCTTTGAAATGATTTCCTTTGCCTCAGGTCTACATTGCAAAGCTATCGCTGCAGCTGCCACTGAAGATTTGAACTTAAAAAGTTTAAACAGATAATAAATCTTGCTTTGACAAATGGTTATATTATATAGGTATATGTGTATAATATGTTATTTTTAATACAGGAGACTTCACCTTCATTTTATGGAAATTAACTTAAATTAATTTACAATCATTATAATGAGCACCAAAGCCGTAAGATTGATACGAATAATCTACACAAGAGAATATTAGTGAGGTCATAATCCCTAGAAGAAGAGCAAAGTACATCCCCATTTATATTCTGAGACTCTGGCAGCTAAGTATTTTGCTTCTGTGCTGTCAAAACCTGAGCAACGGAAGGTTATGTCATCATATGATCAAAGTAGCAAGCTTTTTTTATACGCCCAGAAATGGAAATATTTGACACTACCCAATATGGAGAAATGGTTGGTGAAGTTGACAGATTTTGCTGAAATTGATAAATTAATTTCTTTGATTAGAAAATAGATATTATCTACATTCACTGCTGACTCGAAGCCTCTTATGGACATTTTGTGTAAAAATGAAAAAAAATGAACTTGTGACTTATGGTTTTGACAGTTAGACAAGATAGATAATAGAAAGAAGATACAGCCTTAGAGATTAAAATGTATTTGTATTATAACTGCTGTGAAGAATATCAAAAGCCGCTACTTTTTTCTTTTTCTATTTTTCTTAACTTTTTTCTTTTCTTACACTATTTTTTTTTCTTTTACCCTGATTACTGCCAATTTGTTTGGGTTAGTTTTTATTTGTTTAAAATAACAGAAATTATTTTGAAAAACATGAATGTAAATAGCCTTCTGTTATTTGTGATACACTGACACCTATCATAATGACCCCATTTTTTGAAATACCAGGTATAAATGAAAAACAAAAGACATATTAACTAGGCAAAATTTATATTAATAAAGACATATTTTCTTTCTGATCTTCAATTAACATAGTAATATTTCCCTATGTTATTTATCTACAAGCCAGTTTCTTCACGTTAATCTATCTGTGTTTATCTTTTTCATTTCAGAAATATGCAAGAAAATCCAAGTCTACCAAAAGAAGCATTACCAAAAATGTATTTTTAATTTTCTATATGTGAGCAGCTAACTAGGAAAGGAGTTAATATTAAAACTTATGAAAGTTTCAGTTGTGTTGATTAACTGAAGCCTTCAAGACTCTGGCATCATATTAATATAATCTCTCAATATTGAAAGGTTTAAAAGATATCCAACCCATGAACAAATAATATAAAAAGCAATTATTTGGCTAGAAAGTTGGAACAAGCTATACATTTATTCTGAAAGAATATAAATGAATCCCATAAAAGATCTTACAATGCCCATGTTTAGCTATTTAACACAAAGAAAATACTCTGTTAGTACCTTCACTTGTGGTTTTAGCATGTGAATAAAATATGATCATCTATTGAATAACCATTTTGTAATACTGCAATAATAGCATCATCGTTAGATGTGGTTATTGGCATGTGGAGACCATACTGGATTTCACATTTAATTACTAAGTTGTATCAGAGAGAATGGTTTAGATTTGTACTGTTTCATTAAAATGTAGAACAGACTTGAACTAACAGTTGCTTTGAAAATCCACTGTGGTTTTGCAGAAACTCCAAACTGAAAAAAGAAGACTGAAAGCCCAGTTTAATGAAAAGCAAACACACTGCTGAATTTAAGCATGTTTCAAGCAAACTATGTGGAAATATGCACTAAACCATCATAAGCACTAGACTTCCAACACTGGTAAATTTCTCTTTTTTTAATGATAAAATGTAGTGAAGCCTTTTTATTTATATCATTATGATTTTTTAAAAAATGGCTACTGTTCTAGTTCAAGAACTTTAAAAAAGCACACAAGACTACTTTTCCTGACCTCATCAGTTAGCAAAGCAGATAAATTACACAGGGTTTTAGACACTTTTTTTGTAAAAGAATCATACCAGAATCACATTAAAGCAACAGGACATTTCTTGAATTCTAATGCAACCTTAAACATTTAGGATGAAAAATCTATTCAGATTGCAATGATTCCTGATTTCTAGAAACTACTTTAGTTGATGTTGTTAGTATAGCCTTCTCAGAACCTCATCATTCCGAAGAGAAAGCAGAATATTATCTAAAAGCATAATACAGTTGGTGGTCTTTCTGTTTTTCTAACTCCTTGACCTTAACAGATTTTAAGAATATTTATCTGAAGTAAAATGATTTTTAAAATTATTCAAATGAAAAGATTTACGTTATTTAAAATATATATTTTGTGCATATTAATCTATGTGAAAGTTTAATGATTGAAATAATATTGCAGCATAATATGGAACATTTCTACGCCTGTTAGCCAATATCTCCTTGGAAATAGTCAATTCTATTTCACCTTCCTTCCCTTGAACGTACACAGTAAGTGAACATAGCTGAATGTTTTGAGGTCTTCTGATATATAAAATATATCAGGTCTCCACCATCCTAGGTTTGCATGCAGTTTCATTTCACAGTGTTAAATTCCGTTCTACTCATTTCAGCTCATAGAGCCCAGATATTTTTTAATCTTCTCTCTTATCTAAAGTATCACTTCTCAGTGCAAACTTTCTGAGTATGCTTTAACCTCTTCATTCATACTGACAAAAAATGTAGAACAGCACAGAGCCAAGACAAACCCTTTGGCATTCTACATTTTACTTACCGCGAAGCTAAGTGGACCCACTAATGAGCACTCTTTGAATATAGTTATTCAGTCAACTAATCATGTATCCTTTGAACAATAATATCATCTACCCCACATTTACCATTTTATTCAGGAATACACATGAGCACTCTGACAAAGACTTTGCTAGATAAACTGGCAAAGACATTATCCAGGTAAACTATTCTATGACATGCCCAAGTAACTCTTATAACACAAGATGCTAAGCTTAGTTTTACAAACTTTTTAGTGATAATCCCATTTTGGCTCATGTTAACGCTGTGTGCATATCCAACTGTTGCTAGGTAATTTGTTTAAAAAATACAACCATTTTAAGTATGACTGTTTTTATGTATTTATAGTTTTTTTAATTAAGTGCTGTACATCACCCAGAGTCACTTTCATGTAAGATTGGCAGCTATACAAATATGATTGATAAATAAATGAGAAAAAACATAGATTTTAAACAGACAAATCTACAGTTTCTTTCTCCTTGTTCCCTATTTTGAACATAAGGAAGTGATCTGCAGACCTCATTCTTCAGCTACCTCACCAGTCCTCTAAGGGTCATCAAAGATTATTAAAAACAGTTCTGTGGTCACCTCCATTAGTTTCTTCAGTATCTAAGAAAATAATTCGTTTATCCCAAGCATGCTGGGCGGCATGAAGACTCAGGGAAGATGGAGGAGAAAACGACAACCGGGGAAGGAGTCATGGGGCTTGACATGGCACCTCATGATGAGGTTTTTTCTCCTCCCTCAGAGGAAATGTGATTGAAACAGACAAAGCAGAACAGCGGCAAGGCGCTCGACCTAAGGAGCCCGAGTATCGGCATTGCAGTCAACTGGAACAGAACACAGAGATGGCAACCGAGATGAGGACACCTGAATGCAGACCGGGGGTCAGTCCAATGAGATCAACTCAAGGTCCTGAGTGGAGAGAGTCGAGACCTTTGGGATCTGACAACTTCAGAGATTGGAACCTGCTGCATCCCTCGCGGAACCAGTCATTAACAGGTCTCTCAGAGAGGTTTGAACGTCTAGAGGTGGGCAGTTATATCTTGCGAGGCCAGGCAGTCCAGCCGAGATGGATCCTGGCTCAACCCACGTTCATCTTCCCAGACCCCGGGTCGGCAAGTGGCTATACCACAGCGATGGCCTCCTTCTATACGGTCGGGGATAACATGAGAACAGGCTTGATGCCCTTGGCTTAGCCTTCAGGAGAGGGGCAGCAGCTGCCGCCTGCAATTGGAATACTACCGAGACCCCCCCCCATCGACAACCGGCTTTTATGCTGCCTCCTGCTGAGTACATTCCCCCCAGCTGGGGCTTCTGTCCAGGCCAAGAGGGGTGTAATATAAATGGATGCTAGCCCTGGGATTGCCACCAATCCTATCCCGCAGCCAGAGTCAGTCCAGCATCCATTTCCAGCCCAGCATCCATTTCCAGCCCAGCAGCCCATTGCGACGCAGCAACAGGTCCCTGCCCCACAGCCTGCTGACCTAGTAGGATCTCCGGCTGGGCAACTAGTCCTTCCTGCAGCTGTGCAACTGCCTAGATTTAGAGCAAACTTTGATGGGACCTCAGGGAAACTGGCATATTTCCTTAATCGAGTTTGGGCACACATCAACCAGTATGGAGCCAAACACCAGTCGGATCATGACCTGATATCAGCCATTGCAACAGGAATGAACGAAGGTGGTGCCGCAGATTGGATAGCCAGTTGCATGATGAAGCTGCTGCTGAACTGGACGATGCAGATGGATTCGTCCAACTTCTCCGGGCCAGATTTGAAGACACTGACCGCAGAAATGAGAACGACGCCATCATAAAGACAATGAAGCAGGGAAATTGCCCCATTAAAGAATTTGTCTGGGAGTTCAGAAGAGTTGTTGGGAACCTCAGACACTGGCTTGAACAAATCGTTCTCCATTATTTTAAAGAAGCCATTGATCAAGAGGTCAAAAAAGTGTGTGGCATTTGAGGAGTACCTGACTGGCTGCAAAACTGGTATACCATGTCAATAGCCATGGACCAGGAGATTTATCCACACTGAAAGGCCCCACCAGAGAAATAAGCGAGGAGACCCCCGGACAGACGAATCCCTGCAAAACCTCCCAAACTCCAATGGCTCAACAGTCTGGCACCCTCAAATGTTACCACTGCGGTCAATTGGGTCACGGGGCTTCTGAATGTCTGGCCCCCGCACCAGTCCCACAATATTCTGAGGTATATTGGATTAATATACTGATGTAAGAGTATTGCTTATAAGCTGTAAACCGCCCCGAGTCTTCGGAATGGGGCGGTATATAAAAAAAAATGTAAAAAAAAAAAAAATGTAAACCTTGCCCAAAGGTGGCGACCAGAGGAAGAAGAACCCCGAGAAAGCCACTGGACGCAAGCAGATTCGCCCAGCAAGCCATAGAGGTTCCCCTTCCTATGGATGAAGGTGAGGAATCTCTGGACAGAGAAATTCCTCCAGGGACTGCTAGAGGAGAGAACGACCCGGTGGTGTGTGGAGTCATCCACCCCTTTGCAGTGAACATCAGATTGGTAGTACCAGAGACTGGGGTGCAGGGGGAAATAAAAGAAATATTTTTTTTGCACCAGATATCTAATTGGGCTCCCCATATTTGAACAACTAGGAATAAAGACAAGATCCTTAGCACGCTCCATCCGGTTCGAACAAGTGGATGGGACGTTGATTAGAGGAATCCCTGCCACCCAAGTAACAGAACTTGTCAGGCTCAAGATAGGAAAGCACAGAGAACTCTTGAGCTTTATAGTAGCACCTAAAATGACCAAATCTGTCATATTGGGACTTGCATGGCTTGATAAATGGGTCCCCACAATCAAATGGGAAGATGGATACAGAAATATCATAATAGGCATTGGTCTCCCATTCCTCCAATTAGCCCCCAACTATCAGACGCAGCCGCCGCCGCTATAGAACCATTGCCAGGAGACCCCTCCATCCCTTAGGAATACAAAGACTTGGCAGCCATCTTTAGTGAAGAGGAATCCAATATCTTCCCACCTCACCGGCAAACTGACTGTGCCATCGAAATAGAGCCTGGAGCCAAGTTACCTAAGCTAAAAATGTATTCCATGACACCTGCAGAAATGACTGAATTGAGAAAGTACATTGACACCAACCTAGCCCAAGGATTTATCGAACCCACAAAATCCAAAGTAGCGGCTGCAGTACTATTTAAAGAAAAGAAAGATTGGGGGGGGGGGGGGGGGG
>JANHFL010001721.1:129721-164034 GCA_032468155.1 Oxyrhabdium leporinum | reverse complement strand
TAAGTTGTAAACCGCCCCGAGTCTTCGGAATGGGGCGGTATATAAATGTAAAAATAAATAAATAAATAAATAAATGAGAGAGAGGGAGAAAGATGAAAGAGATGAGAGAGCAGGAGAAAGAGAAAGGAGAGAGAGAAAGGGAGAAAAAGGGACAGACGGAGGGAGAAAGAGGAGAGAGAAAGATGAGAGGGAGGGAGAAGGAGAAAAAGATGAGAGAGAAAGGGAGAAAGAGGAGAGGGAGAAAGAGGAGAGAGGGAGAAAGAGGAGAGAGGAGAAAGAGAGAAAGATGAGAGAGAAATATATGAGAGAGAGAGAGATACCTGTTTCCCAGAGAAAAGAAAATACCAGGAGCCACAAAACCTGGGTAGACGTGGCGGGGTGTGTGTGTGTCATGTGACTGGGTGTGAGTGAGTGACATCATGTTGACAAAGCCCACCCAGGTTTTGTGGCTCCCGGTGTTTTCTCTGGGAAATGGGTCCAAATGGCTCTTTGAGTGTGTTTAAGATTGCAGACCCCTGGTCTAGGGACGATGGTTGAATGAAAAACAAGTTAATTATTAACTTGTTAATAATTTAGGACATAACTTGTTAATAATTTTTCATACCTCCATCTATGCAAATGCTAAATTGTGCCTTTTGTAATATCTGATTATTATTTAGTCTCTGCCTCATTGAAACATTTCTATGGTTTTCTTAAATTTATTCAGCTGAGACTTCAATGTTGATTAGATTCCTTAGAGACCTAGGGGTACAAAATCTCATTAGTTAAAATTGTGATCTCTTCTGGGTGGATGGAAAAAAACAATGTTGTGGTCAAATGTTACATTTTAATGACTTAATGGTTTTTAAATGTTACATTTTAAAAATGGTGCAGCATGTTAACTACCTCCGTATCATTTGTTGCTATAGGGCCCATCACTTTTGTATTACAATTTTATATGTTTACTTGGAACTTACTTTTTAAAGTAATGTTCCCTTCGAATGGGGCTCAACTTCTAGTAACTACATGGATACGTCTATGTTGTTTTGGTAGCCTTATGGAAATAGTTTGCCACAGCTGCCTTCTGGTATGGATCTTGCAGCCTGAATTTTCTGTGCTTTGTGAAGGCTGCAAGTTGAACCAGTTAAATTGATTTTGTGTAGTTGACTTTAATGTATTCAAAGTTTTGTTTGCATGACAAGTGGCTGTTTAAATGCCTCTTTGATATAGATATACGTTGTTAACTGGGAGCATCTACAAATCTTCCTGTATGTATATATGGTAGACATTGTATGTGTGAACCACCGACCAATAGGAAAGTGGCTTTCATTCACACACAGTTCAGGTTAAAAAAAAGTTTGATAATTGAATATCTAAAGAATGTAGAGTCCTTCCTCATGTGAACTGCTTACATTTCATCCCTATTGTAAGGTATATAGCCACTTGAAGCGACTGGGTTACATCGTTTTGAGATTCCATTCCAGGTAATTGTTTGACAATCATTTTCCCTCTCTCCTGGCAGTGTGTCCATTATGCATCTCTTTAACTTTGCATGGTTGCTCCCTCTTCTCCCCTCTCAATATCCCTACTTCCCGAGATGATTGTATTTCTCTTTCGGTCTTGTGCTTATCTGTTTGACTTTAACTGAGCAGGTGGTTAATCAGTGAAGAAAAAAGAGGAAAGGCTTGCTTTTGTAGTGTGACCTCTCACTGTCTCTGAATCGATTGTTTTGATCTTTTTGGGGTGGGTGCGGGAAATCTCTCTTTTACAGCACTGTTCCAACACCTTATGAGAGGCAGCTGAATCTGGATAGCCACTACCAAAGCAGGGAGAGAAGCAGCCACAAGAGGAGATGCTCCAGCCCTGGGTAAAAGCATGTGGGTAGTGGGAGTGATGGCCTTGACAAGTTAGCTCCTGGTGGGCATGGAATTAAGCACTGAGAAATGCATGTGTTTTGTTCTTGTCTTCGTATTTGTTGCTTGCTCTAATGAGTTTAAAGTTTTATTCTCTCCAGTAGCTCTCCAGTTACTGCTGAACATAATTTGTAGCAACCCCAGCCAACCTGTCCGATAGTGTGTTATACAGGTACTCCCATTACAGGCAGTCCTTAACTTACAACCCATTGCCTAGAAACCATTTGAGGTTACGATGGAGCGCTTAGGGGTACTTTTGTCCTGAATTTGAAGTTCCGATAATTGTGCCCTTCCTGCAATCACATGGCCGCACTTGTGGTTCTTATATCAATTGGTTCATATTTATGATGTTTGCAGCATTCTGTGGTCACATGATGGCATTCTACAATGTTTTCCCCCAAAACTGGCAACAAATTTTTGGTTTTTTTTTGGCAAAACTGCCTGTAGTGAACCATTGCTTCACTTAACAAGGGCAGATTCACTTAATGACCACTGCAAAAAAGGTCACAAACTTTTCTTAGTCATGTAAGTGAGCATGTTGATGGCTGTCACAAGTTATGACCATGATGGGCAGGTTCCATTACAGTCGTTAAGTCAAGGACTACCTATAATGGGAGTACCTGAGGATCGTAGATTTCTGGTCCCTGGTTTTAAAGAAGAAAAAATAGCTATAGTTAGTAAGAAAAATGTATTACAAGACATATCTGTGTGACTTGCCCACTTTAAAGAAATCAGGAGTGACTTGTGAGTGACACATTGTAGTAGCGGGATCATCCTGTTGCCATTTTAAGTACATGTGAGGTCAGTCATTTTGAGGGCTTTGAAATAAGATCATCATTACGTTGGGAACACCAAGTTTTGTTTCTCTGAGTTATCTTAATCATATGAGGGTCTGGAGATGCTAAATCACTATCTGGATTTGGCAGTGGGATAAATGAGGACAAGTAAGTTAAAGTCTCGAGAAGATGGAAACTTTATTGGTAAACAGGTGGTTTGCAGGTTTAAAAAGTTGGTGTTGGATGTATTCTGGATGAAAATGCATAGCCACTGAAGAAGCAGGCACATAGCATTAGTTACGTCTTAATCCAAAATTTCAATACACATATCAACCCTTAGCAGATTTTTTTCTGGCACATAGCAATGCCCTTTCCTGGACAGAGATAGCTTTGCTATGGTGGATTTATGCTCTAGGAATGTTCAATATCATGGGGCTGTCCTCAAAAATAGTTGTCACTTCAAGTGGTTCAGAATTCAGCAGACGTAGCTAGTTTAATAAACTGTTAAGAAATTTAACTATTAATAATGCTTCATTAAACTTGCATGCCACCTCTCATTGGTTCACAATGATCAAACAAAAGCTGTCACTTTAAACCCCCAATTTGATCAGGCAACTAAGGAGTTGTTTGAGTATTATACAAGTCTAGAGGTTTTTGAATGGACTGAATTATTGGTTGAAAAAAGGATTAAAAGTGGATGCGGTATAATTACTTGCATCCTTTTGAACAAAAGATAGTTTATGAATTATGTATTTGAATAATTCTGTGATAGCCAAAGATAATCTGTACCCATGTTTTTATCCTCTTCTCTTTTGTAAGATCGCAAGAGAAGAAACCCAAGCTATCTGAGAAATCCCAAGAACGGTCACCTAAAAAGGCTAAGATCTATCATGCTAATTCCAGTTCTACCGCATCAGATGGCTCACCCAAAGCAACAATAAAGACACCGGATCCAAAAATTGCAAATATTGAATTGGTCCCATCTTCAAGTGTCACAAGAGACTGCAATGAATTTCCCACCTGTGCTCAAGACTACGAAGAGACATGTAGGAAGACCTTTGGGGAAAGCCATAAGGATATCTGTGCATCCAGGTGGAATTTCACCTCCATTTGTTTTCCTAACATGGGTGCTGATGGCCCTCAAGTCTTCCTGCCAGAGCCTGATAAGAGGCTCCTCCCAGAGAACGTAACAGCACGGGCACTTGATGCCAGCCACTGGCGCAGGCGGCTCAACCAGAAACACGAGAGGTTGACCCACAAGGAACGGAAGCAGCTGAAGTGGGAGAGCAGATACAAAATCAGTGTCAACGAGGATGCCCAAGTCCAACGTTGCACCACCTGGCAAGAGTACAAGGCACTTCTGAGAGAGAGGAGTGGTCGGGAAGATCTCTGCATACAGACGATCGCCCCACTTGTGAAACCAAACCAAGGACTTTCCACAGGTATCGTGGCTTCTGGAAAAAAGAGAAGAAGGTCTGACCTTTGTTCTCTGAAGAAGGATACACACGGCCTTGTTTAAGGTGATGGGTATTTCTGAATGCTGGAATAGCTGGCTTGGCGGCAGGCATGTTTTGTGAAGTTCCTAATCCAAATTTCTTCTCTTTCCGTCCCTTCCAGCTGACATCCTTCAACAGATCAGTGTTTTCCAACCATCACACTTATTGGAGGAAGCATTTCAGTAAGTGTCAAGCCAGAAAATAAGCTAAATGCTTTTAATCTCTCCCAGTAATTGTAGGTATGAACAACAGTCATATTGAGCAGGATGCAGAACCTGTAGCCCTATGCAACACCCTACTAGCTGGAGCTCTGGCAGTTCAGGTTTAACAACTCCTGGAGGGTCATGGGTTCTTCTCATATAGCATATACCTGGGGGTGTTTACTTCCAAGCATTACAAATCATTAGTTTACACTTGGAAAACGTTCTGGAACTAGTGGTTCTGCCCCTATATGTGTGTGACACCTCTCTGCTACTCATTAAAGCAGCATTTTTCAGGGTTGCACAGGATCCCGAAAAATCCAGTTGCTTTAATGAGTAAGCAGCAATGTGCTGGGTTCATGTGTGATCGAAAGGACTTCTTCCAAATCATTTTCCTAGCATGCATAGCACTACAAATTGTACTGTATGTCAGAAGCATTACTTGAAAGGCCAGCACTTAACTTTAAGGCCCCTAAGCCTCTGGGCAGTGCAAATAATTCCAACCAATTTTGAAGGTGTCTGATGCAGTGCACCACAATACATGTCTCTTGTCTTGTAAAGTGTTAATTGTTACATTGCAATTCTTTTAACTAAACGCTGATAAAAGTATCGTATTTTTTGGAGTATAAGACGCTCCGAAGTATAAGACGCACCTAGCTTTTGGAGAGCAAAACAAGGGAGGAAAAAATCTGCCTCTGCCTCCCAGCAATTTGCCTCCTTGCAGCAAACAGCAAAAAGAATCGGCCTCCCGACGATCAGCTGTTTCAGGCTGCAGGGATCGCCATAGCCTATTGCCGCCTCCAGGTGCCCTAGCGTCCCATTTTCAGGCTCCGCGTGCCCCATTTTCTGCCCGTTACGATCCCTGCCGCCCGGAATGGGCTGAAAACAGGCAATGGCGATCCCTGCAGCCTGAAACAGCTGATTGTTGGAGGCAGATTCAAGTGAAAACCAGCTGCTACTGCTAATCAGGCTGGGCTGAAGAGTGTGTTCTCCCAGGCGGGGCGGGGTTGTCTTAGAAAAGGATTTGCCCGAACCCCCAGCAGCCCACCCATGGTCACTCCTCTTTTCCAGGTATACACTTGAGGTAATGCGCTTACCACAACATCTTTTTCCCTTGCTAGCACCCTTCTAATGGAGCAGAACGGCCTCTCAGTTTGTCAGTAAAGCTTAATTGGAAAGCTATCCCCATTGAAAGATGGTAAAAAGCAAAGGTGAGAGAGAAGATGAAGGGATAACTTTATGTACAGTGGAAGTAAAATGTCTACACGCCCCTGTTGAAATAACAAGTTTTTGAGGTGTAAAAAAATCAGACCAAGATAGAAGATAGAATAATAAGAGTTGGAAGACACCTTGGAGGTGTTTTAGTTTTTAAGCAGGAGACCCTATATCACTTCAGACAGTGATGGAGCACCACAACTTCTGAAGGCAAGCTATTCCACTGGCTGATTGCTCTCACCATTCGGAATTTTCTCCTTAGTTCTAGGTTGCTTCTCTCCTTGGTTAGTTTCCATCCATTCTGGTCTTGCCTTTTGATGCTTTGGAAAATAGTTTAACCCCTTCGTCATTGTAGGAGCCCGTCAAATATTGGAAAATCCCTTCAGAATTTTCCTACTTTTAATATAACATATAAGCTATACAATTCAGTTGAAAAACAACTGAGATTTTTATGCAGAAACACAACAATAAAAAACTAGAATAATGTGGCTGCATAAGTATGCACACCCTCTTAGAACCAGGGATGTGGCTGTGTTCAGAATTAATCACATTCAAAATGATGGTAAACAGTAGTCAGTATACACATGCCATCAATTAAAGTGACTCTGACCAAATTCAGCTATTTTAGTAGGATTTTACTGACATTTGCTCAGCTACCATTTACAGCAAAAGCCACGGTCTGTAAAGAGCTTAGAAAGCATCAAAGGGATCACATTGTTGGAAGATATCAGTCAGGGTACAAAAAATGTGCAAGGCATTGGATATACGATGGAACACAATGAAGACAGTTATCAACAAATGGAGAAAATATGACACAACAATAAAATCACTTAGAATCAGATATCTCTCCAAAATTGATGAAAAAACAAGATAAAAAGTGGTCCGACAGGCTGTAAGAGGCCTATAGAAATATTAAAGGAACTGCAGGAATTTTGAGCAAGTGCTGGTTGTATACTACATTTGACAACAGTCTCCCAATTAATCATTTGCCTTGGCTGTGGGGTAGATGGCAAAAGAGAGACTTTTCTCACAAAGAAAAGCATCCAAGCCCAGCTACATTTTGCGAAAACCTATAGCAGGTCTGACAAAAGCATGTGGGAAAAGACTGAATGCTGTCATAAAATCAAAAGGTACTTCAACAAAGTATTAGTTTAAAGGTGTGCACACTTAGGCAGCTACATTATTCTGGTTTCTTATTGTTATTTTCCCCTTAAAAATTTCAGTTTGTTTTTCAATTGAATTGAATAGCTTATATGTTATATTAAAAGTGGGAAAAATTCTGAAATGAAGTACCTTGATCTGATTTTTTTTATCTCAAAAACTTAGCATTTTAATAGGTTGTGTAGATTTTCTATATCCACTATAACTGAGAAATCTGCACCATACTCACCGTCAAAGCCAGCATCACTTCATGGAAATTCTTATTTCCGACAACCCTTTTTTTTATGGCTCGAAAAGCATCTTTGGGCCTAACAATAGCAAAGGTCAGATAATAAAAGTACTAACATTGAAAAACAAACAAAATATATGCTTGCAATTTGCCAGACAATAAAAGTCAGAATCAGGTTTGTTCTTCTTCAATTAGACCCTGGAATCACCAAAGCACAAAAAGAGCAACCTCTTCTTCATAATACATTAAACGACTCCCTGCCCCCACACATTTTTGTTCACATGAATTAAAAGAACCAAGACTGCTAAACTTAACAAAGATATCTGAAAATGAAGTACTAAAAAGCAAAAGGAGATAATTTGAATTATTTAAAGAATTAACAATGAACATTAACAGATCTAAAGAAAAATACATTAATGAGAGAATTAAGAATATTTTTATTTTTTCAGATTTCAGGAAAAGCCTGTAAGATTGATTTTACCCTTGTGCAAAGAATTATGACTTAGTAATGGAATTTTTGGCATCGATAAAAAAACAGTGTTTGAGCAGTATGCTCTCTTTTGAAAATCATCACAAGACTCAGCGTTGCGCTTTTATGTTTTATATCAATGCTCCCTGTTAAATATATCACTTTTCCAGAGCTGGGTATGTCTTTAAGGATCTCAGAAAATGTGCAGGCTAATGCAAAATCATCAGTGAACCTATCCAGAAAATGGCTATTGACTTCAGCATTTGTTTCCTTACCCTTCTTCTGTTTCATTAATGATGTCACAGATTTCCATGTTAAGAGCCCAATCTTCATTCTGTAAGGAGCCATCAGTAGCTTTCTCTGTGGAAACACAAAAAAATAGCAACCTCTACTACTCAATTTACTAGGCTTATATACAGTTTCAGTTAGTTAGTGCATTCTGTTCTGGGAAAGTTAGTGCATTAACTGGAGCTGCCTACCTAAACTGGAATGGGCCAACATACCACGGCCAATTCAACTTAATTAGTTAAAATAATTTAAAAAATATTTTATTTTTTGTCATTCGCATTTCACTTTGTCCCCTTTCTTTTAATGATTCTATTCCAACATTTCTCTGATATTAGTGTAATTCTTGTCCTGCGGGAGTTGGCTTTGGTGAGTTGGCCTAGATCTCATAGACACGGCTTCTCTTGCTCCTCAAATAGGAGCTGTGAATCATAAAGGACCCTTTCAGAGTAAACCAGCTCAGTATAATGAAGCATGATCTTGTCCCAAAATTGAATATCTCTTGAAAACATTTTCTAGATGTAGGGCCCATTCTTCTTATGACATACAGACAAGCCAGTCAGTTACGGTGCCTAGTAATCCTTTTGTTTACTCCCATGATACAGACACTATGTGTTTTGCCATCAGTCTTTAGTCATGCGGTAACTCTTTAAAAAGGCTTTTTAACTATAACAAAAAAACAAACAAACCCAAATAGTATAATAAAGTGATACTACCAAAATCAAAACAAAACAAGAAAATAAACAGAAAAAACTATATGTATTAGAACAATTATATAAAACAGAACATAAACTCTAAACAATAATTAAATCTTGACCAGACATTAATAAGGCGACTGTGTTCCTCCATCCCAATCATTAGTCATGTGGCCTGTTCCTGAAAACCCTTTGATAGGTTTCTCCTTGTTTGCTTATCCAGCTTTTGGTTATAATAGTCTACTCAATAGCTGCTATCTCCAGAGATGTGCAGGCTCAGGAAAACACTTGATTTCAGATATGTTATAGAGGCAGTAAAGAGTTGGCAACATGTAGCTGCACTCTGCCACTACTTCTGTAGCACGTTCTGAATTCAATACAAGCAAGCAACAAACAGGACAAATGAAAGAATTTTTTTTCACTGAGAGCAGATTAAAAATGCCACCTATTTTTCCTGGGTGAATTTCTGTAATAAGGTGATAATAACAGTCTAGCACTAGTAATCTAGCAAACTGAAACACTTAGAAGGTGCCAGAGCTCCTTGGGATTTCCAAGGTGTGGTTCAGTTTTTAAAACAATGAATACTATTAACTGAAAGCTGTGAAACCAATATGTTTAAAATGTATTAGCTATAGTAATGCATTGGAGATCTTTCTCTTGCCTGCTTCTGGGCAAATTACTAACATTCTGGTCTTAGGTCTTTTGAAGACTAAAGGCCCTGAAGTCTACTTCTTAACTGATTTGGATAAAATAATAAAACAATACTTATAAAAAGCCACTGGTAGAAAGTATTAAATTATTAGGGTGTTGAAACCGAGTGTCACAAATATGTCATTACCAAGCAACTCTATCCCTCCAACATCACTCAGAAGGTTTAATTTATCAGATTTAGGTGTCACTTGATTTCACAATACACATAGTAGTGGGATTAGTACCTGGATACATAGTGCTGCATAAAGATCATAAACTGAACTTGAATTCCAACACTCTGAAAATTCATGGTTCAGGAAATTAGTAGGTCTCTGATTCTAGATCATCTTTTCTCACTGAGATTCTTCCATGAAACTTCAGCGTTCAGAATGAAGGTTTTTGACGAACGGGAGGAAAATGGTGAGGGGGACTTTCCTGCCTGTCATCTATTCCTCAAACTCAGCACAGACTGAGGGAAGGATGGTGGGAAGGAAAGTCCCCCCTCCCCATTTTCCTCCCGTTCGTCAAAAACTCTCCATTCCGAATGCTGAAGGTTTGGAATGGAGGCGATGGTGCATCCACGGCTCATCCAGCTCACTGAGTCTGGCCTGCTGCACCTCAAAAAAAGGAAGAACACCTCAAAAATAAGCCCAAGTGCTTATTTTCAAGTCTAAAAGAAAATAAGACTCGGTCTTATTTTCTGAGAAACATGGTATCTTTAACGGAATGGATGGAGTCCTTAAAGAAAGGTTGGGAAAGTACGAAAAAAAGGCTAATGGAAGCAGTTGAGAAATATAAAATATAAGCTGATAAACATAGGTCTCCCCAAGCTCCTTTCAAAGTGGGAGACCGAGTTTACTTGTCAACCAAGTACCTCAGATTAAAATTACCTAGTAAAAAACTGGGACCAAAGTTTGTAGGACCTTTCCCCATAGTGAGAGTAATAAATCTGGTAACTGTCCAACTTAGCCTCCCTAGAATATTAGGGAAAATACATTATGTGTTTCATAGTAGTTTATTAAAGTTAGCTGTGAGTTCAAGGTTAAGACCTCCAACGGCTGCTCCCCCCAAGCCAATGGTAATACAAGGAGGAACCATTATGAAGTGAAGAAAATATTAGATTCTAGGTTTCACAGAGACAAATTACAATATTTAGTATTTTGGAAAGTGCACCCTTTGTCTGAAGCTACTTAGGTAAAGAATTGGGATGTTAAAGCAGATATCTTGGTAAAACAATTTCATGATAAATTCCCAGACAAGCCAAAGGGTCTTCCTGGAGGGGGGAGAGATGGTTAATTTAGTAAAATAACCTCAGTATTTTTTCTTTGTTCCAGGACATCATTATTTCCGGAGGGGAGGAAGTCTGCCAGCCTTGGAAGCCATATTTTAATTAGGAGTCATGAGGCTGCCACAGTTAGTGCCTGGGAATTTGGGAGGGGGGAAGATCAGACACAACATTCTTTCACAGAGAGTTAAGGACATGTTAACCTGATCCTGGAGAGGAGTGTTTGGAGTAATGGCTCCAGTTGGGATGATGATTGATTGGACCAGTGATGGATGATGGGTGCAGGGGGATGGATCTTTGATTTTCTCTTGGGGAGGGAAAATCCGGAATCCTCAGATTCTGGGTTTTCCCAGATGTGCCAATATGACTTCTTTAATAAATTCTTACTTGGATGAACTTTGTTTCTGAATGCTGAATGGAAATGGGGAATTTCATTGGAACGCTGACACTAAGGCTCCATTTCCCTTCCATGAGAAGATAGATGCAGATTAAAAATTAAAATTTTCTGCCTCCTCACCACTATCCATTATCAAATCACCATTTTTTCCAATCAATGAACTATATGCTCATTGCATTTCCCTTTATTTCTAAAATATCTCAAGACTCTTTTTTTGGCTATTTTTGAAATGTCTTGCAAGCCTCTGGTGGCAAAGCCACTTTGAACTTTAGCCTTTTAATAGGCAGAAAGAATGACCTTAAGGGACAGGAGGAAGAATTACAACCAAGACAACAATTAGATAAAACAGGGTTTTTTTTATAGTTGGAGCAGAACTGCAATAATAGAAAATGTCTCAGATAAGACTCTTCTTAGTTCTCACAAGGATAAAGGGAAAGAGGAGAGAAGCATATTCAGCCTTGCAAGGCTTTATTGTTATGTCTTTACAATAAAGCTAGTATTGGCCTACGTGATTTTGCTTTTCTAGTCTGGTCTACCTCAAAAGGCTAACATCAATCTTGCAAGTCTATCAAATAACTTCTTTGTCCAACCTCTGACTACTTTCCCTGTTTGCTTGCTAGCTTTATATAAATAACATTGAAAACAATACAGGATCTGGTGGCAGCTCTCAAGTGTTATTTTCTGGATTTACTGAGGGTACAGAAATAAAATTACTGAAGATAATGTTCCCAGTGAGTATATTTAACTGGAAAAGATTGTTATTAGAAGCTGTTGAGTGACCAGGTAAGAGTAATAGGTGCTGTCCAAACAGGTTATCCATCAGACTGAGATATTTTTTAAGACAACTGGTATCTCCCATAATATCTATGGTTGGATTGTTGTGATCCTCTCATTTATCTCACAAAGGAAGATATTTACCATAATCACAAGTTTTTGAATTCTGGGATATCCCCCTTCCTGTGAGTATACTAATGCTTCCTTTAACAGAGAAAACCATCCTGTGATATGATGATGTCTTGACCAGTCCTCAGACCCAGAAAGCCAAGACCATGCAGATAACCTAAATTATCCTGGGCCAAAATAACATGCAATGGAATAAACCACTATAAGCATCTTGTTTCCATTCTCAGGCTGCAAAAGATGAAACTGCCTCCTGAAACTTGAACAAGATGGTGCATGTTCTACTTCATTAATAGCACTAAGATAGCTGTTTGTCTATCAGGCAACTTAGTCATCCTTCATTATCCACTATGGGAACAAGGTAAATAAAGAAGATAACAGAAACAAACATCAAAAGCAAAGTGGTTTTGTTCACAATATAACATTGTACATGAAACAGAAAGCTTTACTGTAAAACTTTTAATTGCATTTGAGTCCATTGTAATGTTGCCTCCAAATGAAGAAACTAAGTTTGACAACACTTTGGATTTGCCAGACAAGAAACAATGATAGGAAGACTGTAGGATGCCTCGTTGTTTTACAATCCAAACAAGTCAAGATAGAAACATACTTTAATTGTATATATTTCCATACCACCCTTTTTATCTAAAAGCAGATAGCACTGAGAATCGGCAACAAACAGGGAAAAGACAAACACAATACTTCTTAAAAGAAAGCAAATGCACTACAAAGGACTGTCTCCCCAGGTCAAGAATACACTAAAACTAATTTAACAACTGCCACAGTTGTGGACACCTGCAAGTCATGAGCAAACCACGTATTTGTTCAATTCCATCTTTTTCTGTCATCTGCCTACTATGCAACATGTTTAGACAAGCGAAATGAGATCTGGCAAATATGAACTCGTATGTGTCTATATGTGCACCTATCTTTTATTTACCAGAAATAAATACAAACATTCAACTCCTTTTAAACATAGTCAACTGGATTTCTTTGAATATGATGCCTGCCAAGTTAGGCATGACAATGCTGTGGTATAAATTAAGGCCTAAAAGTTAAATTCTAACAGTTTGTTTCTGTTGTTTTCATTCTGGTTCAAAGAAAAAGAGAATTATCCATCTGACCTTATACTCTTTCAGCCTCCCCAAATATTTTTTACTTTGCTACCTTTCTTTTTCAAAAGGACACTTGTGGAAAACAAATGCCAAACATTTTTAGTCAGAACATATTTTGAATGTATGAAATTGAAAATGAGAAGTAATCAGAATAAAATATTTTCTCACATCACAAATCTATTCCTACTACACCTTTGCTGGTAAGAAAGGTCATTCACTTCAAAAGATAACTTCTCATGCTTGCAACTTAAACAACTGCCTGAAAGCTGCAACAGAATGAGATTAGTAAAATAACTACGTTTTAGATGGCCTTTTATGATACTGCTTATTAAAAGTAATCCATCTGTAGTGGCTACATGTGTTGACAGTTATTTTGTCGAATTTTCTCTTTCACAACATGGTATAACTGTAAAAAGTTTTACTTTTCTGCAACCTGCCATACATATCTGAGTGGGACCACAGCATACTCTTTCACAAAAAAAGGCTTGTTTTATTTTCTCCTTATCCTGCTTTTACACCCCTTTCACAAGAATGCCCAATCTTCTCAACCTAAACCAATCCAAAGTAAACAATGTTAAGAGGGTTGCTTACAGATGCACTAAGAACACAACCTGACTTTGCAGGGTGCATTTTAAAATTAAATACACACATATGCAGAATAAAATCTACCCAAACCAAAATGGTTATAATTTCATCTAAATTCATTATCTGTTTTTAGCACTGCAACTCTGATAAGTGTTCTATTTTAACTTAAGGATTCTATAATTTAAAAACTTGTAATTTGGCAGGTTGAATGTCATCAACCCACCAGTTATTTAAGTAATCCACTAAAATCCTCAGATATATATGGCAAACTGCAGTAAAACTTCTTACAGCTATCACATGTTGCTCTATTATAATCTGTAACAATTTTAAATCAGAATTGTTACTGTTTTCTTTTTCTGCATCCAGTTCACTCTAAGTAAAGTTCCAGTTAATTTTACTATATAGCCTACTTCAAACCTGAGCTCAGCCATGCATTCACTAGGTACAACTTGTACACTATTACTACAAGTACTTCTTGCTTTACAATGGCAATAGGGACTTCTGTCACTAACAACTACATTCCAATACAATGTTATCACAGAGATTTCCAAGCCTTTATGTTAAAACTCATTAAATGTTTTACTAACAACAAAATGAAAATACTCACACTCCTTCGAAACTTAATATTAGCTTCCCATTGCAGCCTTATTCTCTGAGGCATCATCACATCATCCTGTAATAAATGGCATTCATTACTGAATCAGAAAGAGAATCCACCTGAAACAATTAACTAGAAAAGGCTGTCAGATCAATGGTCAATTTTCTACCCTAAAGTCAAAATTACAAGAACCCAGTAGGTTGCAAGCGCTAGAAAGATTCCGGATACTAAATTATTTGAAAGCTGTTGCATGGCCATCACAATATTAAGATCTGATTAATCTGATTAAATCCGATTAAAATTAGAAGTCAAAAATCAAAACTTAGACATGAAGCATAGTTATGCTTATAAGCACATGCTTATAAGCTGTAAACCGCCCCGAGTCTTCGGAATGGGGCGGTATATAAATGTAAAAATAAAAATAATAAAAAAAAAAAAATAGTGTCTTTTTCTGTGTTGTATTGTTTAAAAATAATAAACACATAATAAAAGATTTTATTTTAAACCATGAGAAATAATAGAAAATGAGAAAGTAACAACATTGGTGCCTAAATTACTAGCACTATCTTTCTATACCACTTTTCTATCTAATGATAGGAGACCAGTTTATATCAACAGAATACAGACATAAAAGCATTAATAAACTAGCACATGTGAAAAATTTAGCTTATGTGGGAGCAGTCTGACAATTATTTTTAATGGGGAACTCTCAGTAGAAGAGTTCCGCAATAAAATTTCAAATTACTCCAACAAGCCTCCTTAAACTTTGCAACAGAGAAAGAACAGCATGCATAAGTTGAAAAAGATGAAAACAAAGATGAGATTTATAGTATAAAAACAAATAAGCAGCCAATGCAGACTGTAGAAATAGGTGTACTATAGCATTCGTCTTCCATCTGTATGCTAAGTGGACAATCACAGGACATCTCCACAAAAAGCTTACCACAGTAATTTGGATGAATGGTTGCTATGACAAGCAATATTGTGGACAGGAAAAGTTGAAATTAGAAAACCAGCTAGAATTGAAGATAGGAATTCTTAGTCACTATGCAGAACAGGTCACCTAATTATCTATGTGTCTCATCTTTACAAACTTTGATGGATTTATAAAAAGGCAAACTCATTTTCACTAGTTTTGCCACTGTTTAAGTGTTCACCAAATGGGTTGATATATAAATATTACATGGGAGAAGCATTTTGGGGAATTAAGGCCACTTCAATCTTTTCCCCAAATCTCTACACCACCCATATATATGACTCCATTCATGCCGAGTGAAGTCCTTGTCCACCAAAATGTTGCCACAACTCCACTAGAGTTATTCTAGTTCCTCTGACAAAGATGGACCCAGGAATATGCTCTCAGGCCTTAATCTTAGCTTATATACTATCTTTCCTGATTCCAACAGAATGACTCCACAGACTTTGTGGCAATCAGAAAGTGACCGAAAAAATTTCAGGAATGTAATAAAATACAGCTTTAATAAATGTGTCCCAATTTATTTTTCCTTCATGTATAAAAGAGGGCAACGTTATCCCACTGCTTCAACTAATCAGAAAACATTTTGACAGCTATAGAAAATGTAATGCTGTATGGAAGATTCTGACAGGAAGTAAGCTACCAACACTGCCAATCTGGTACAGAGAATGATTCAGGGTATTTCAGTTTAGACCTGCCCATATGTTTCAAGAAGAAGGTGTTGTTCCAAAGATGATTAATGTCTTCGAAGACTCAAAATCATTACTCTAGAAACTCTTGCAAGAGTTATGTCAGGAATGTTTTTTTCTGATTTTTCATTTGTGGAGTTAACAAATCTGTTAACATTTGAATAAAATTCAAAATTCATTCAAATTAAAATTAAAATGTTGCACCCGACCTCAGAATGTGTACCTCTTATCTAGATAAGAAATAAATTTCTGCCAGTATTAATATACCTTGGTACTAGTGATCAGCAAATTTAAACAAGTCATAATTTTAACTGAGCAATATTGAAGAACAAAGAAAAATGGCAAAAATGAAAGGATATTTTTATCTTTCTCTTCAGCTATATAAAAAGTAACAGAGATGTTGAGTCTCAGCTTTGCATACATAGTTACAAAGATTTTAGAAACATGATAGGAGAATACTATTAAATACCAGACTAGCTTACCACAAGTGGGAAGGAGGGGGAGGATATTGGGCAGTAATAAGTAATACAGTCCAGAATTTGACCATTTCAGTCTACTACTTGATCCTGCAAACTCTGTAGAATTTATAAAGGCTTATCAACACATATCTCTCCACATGTATTTCCACATGATACCAATGTAAGCTTTGCCAGTGGTCAGCTATGTACTTCAGCCGTTCATTTTCATTTCTTATGTTTTGGCTGTAGCATGTGAATAATTATCTTGTGATGTTTTAATGGTGGAAATTCTGACAATATCCCTGTTTCTTATATATGCTACATAAAGATCTAAACCAGGGGTGTCAAACTCACAGCCCACGGACCGGATGAGTCATGTGCTGGTGCCACCCCTGCCCAGTTTAGCAAAGGGGAAAAAAGTCCCGATATGTCACATGACACTGCAGTGGTGATGCAAGTTTGTCACCCCTGATCTAAACCTTCCATATATGTATGTCTTGTGCTGAAGAAAGAAACCAAAAAAATGTAAACAGCCAGAGAATTCTTAGAATCATCCCCTAATCTGAGGGAAAGAAAGTAAAAGACTTTGGAGCCAAACTAAACTACTGTTTTTTCTTCTTCTAGGGAGTGAATGGCCGTGAAACTAATTCAGTACCTCTGAATACCAAACACAGAAAGAGACAGAGTAATAAGACAATGAAACAATATGTGCTCGGTAGCTCCATGTAATCATTTCAAGGTTGAAGATAAATAAAAATAAATAAAACAGATTACCAATTGTAAAAAAGCTGCACAAAGACTTTTCCAAAGGTGTCTCAAGAAGATGATCTATTTATCTGACCATTTAAATAGATGATTATGAGGAGACAGAATACTAATACAGAAGCAAATAACACGAGACTCACTAGCATGTATTCAATGGACATACATCAAGCAACAATTTAAAGTTTTGTAGAACTCATTTTGAAATTGAAAGGATTTCAATAAGCCCTACTTTAAAAGTACTGTGCTACATAATCTAAAAAAAACCTCATTAATCAGGTTATTCTTAATTGAACAAGAGGTTGTACTATCCATTGATTACAGGATTTAAAATACATCTCACAGCCTTTAAATTACTTATATAGTTGTGCATTTCAACCCACTTTTAAATATATCAATGTACTCTCAAGATTTTGCCCTCAACAGTCCATCTCCATTTTCAGTTTCTGATTTTATCAATGCAGTTGTCAATGCAAAGATTATACACATCTTAGAACAAAAAAACGCAGTAATGTTACCAAGACAGAACCTAATATACTTTAATAAATATTTCAAAATAATTATTTTCTACATAGTAGAAAAAAATGTGTATTTAGCTATTAAAAAACTTCCTTTTTACAACCCTATAATGCCTTAATTTGCGGAAGAGTTGTGGTGAATGGATGGAGCTGAGCATTTACTGGATGGATGCGCTTCCTGATGTCACACAAGAGTTTGCAGCAGAGTTTCTTTATGTCCTAGAAGAGAAACACCTACTGATACCTAGCATTGAACTCTCAACCTTTCAAATGGGAGGTGAGATTCTTCACCACTAGGCTACTACACCATTCTTGATTTTGGTTATTAAATATTGACAAAATATGAGATTGACAAAAAAGTATAACACTGGAAAATATATGGCTGACCCTGCCCTGGACTTCAGAAATATAAACCAGAACTTGAAGACAGTATCATTTGAAAGAAACTCATATTTTTGAAGGACAGTTCTTTATAAAATTCAATTAAAACTGTGGCATAAGAATTTGACATGAATTTAAAAATGTACATCAGATATGCACAAAAACAATGGTTTTTGTTTTGAAAATATTTTGTTTTTTCCCAAATGGACCAATCCAAGCATCCTAGGACTGGTTTGACCATTTCCATAACCATCTCCTGTTTTGAAAGACACATGTTCAGAAATGTAAGATTAGAATGTTCAGATCAGCTCATTGCAAGGGAAAAATTTAACATATTAGGTGAAAGTAGACTACCCAGAGATAAATCATTTAAATTTATTTATAGCTATAATGCAAAATAATCCATAAAATACATTTACTGAGAACATACTTTCTGTTCTACACATTTAGAAAGTAATAAATTGCTGAAGTAAGACAAATAGGATTTTTATTTCATATCAGCAATTTCTAAAAAGCTAATATAAATTTTGTAAGGTGGTCGACAAAAGGCAAAAGCTTTACCTCATAATCCTTTAAAAAGATATGTAGCCCACTTCTTGTTGCTATTTTCATAAGACATCCTATTTGTATCGTACTATATTCTATTCAATTGTATTGTCCATACAATTCAGTGCACAACATAAAGACACTGCTATCGGCTATGTTACCTTTACAGTCGAAGTACAGCATCTTGCAGAAATATTAATTAACTATACTAAAATAATTAAGAGACTTACTAATTTAATTCCAATAAAGAATCTAGAAACTTAGATTATACTCCCAAAAAAATATGACACTAAAACTAAAAAGGTATTTATGCTAGTTAAACATTGCTTCTGTTTAAAAAAAGGTCATTCAATGGAAGGAAACTATCATAATATTCTAATAAGCCAAAATGATCCAAGGCTGATTACCAATTTTTTATCATGCAGTTAATATTGCAGAAAAGTATTCAAGTTAGGTTTTTAAAAAATCCTGCACATTTACAATATATAAAAACTCCCTCTCACATTTTTAACAGTTACGGTTCCCAAGATCCTGTTTTGGCCATATTCAGACACATTCCTCATGAGTGACACCAACATTATATTCTGGATAATTCATTACCAACTTAGAGAACTGAAAGTGAGAAGTAAGAAAGGTACATAAAAGCAATCATAGACAAAGTTAAATTTCACAGCTGGTAACGTATGTTTTTCAGAAATTATTGCATAGTATTAAGAAACTGTTTCCAAAAAGAATAGAAAGTAATTCCTAGATGCGTATCAATTTCAGGAATGTTTCTCTTCTTTCTGTACTCAGAAAGTAATGGGAAGAACATCCATTTGTTTATCAACAACTTATTGTGGGACAGTAACTCTTAAAACATTGTGGTAATTCAAAATTCTTCTACTAAGCAAATAGAATAGAGAAGGGGGAAGGCAGTGTGACATGGATTAACCGACAACTTCTTGTGCTGAAGCAGATTATTAACATTTGATTGGGAACAGGTTTGGAATGGTTAAATGGTAAAGCAGAAAACTGATTCCATACTCATATTCCAGTGCAGCGGCAATCAAATATATTTGATTCTGACAAAAGTAGCACTGTGGTGGGAATTGCAAAGTCCGGCTCTTTTGGACAGGTATGCAACATCACAATGTATATGTAGAAAATGAGTACGGTTTCCATCAAACATTGCAACATTGTTTTTGTCATTCTGACACCCCTTGTTTCCCCCATGGATGGCTGCTATGCAGGTAAGAATTTTCAAAGGCATAAAATTAAAGAAAAACATGCTTCTTGCTGCTACTTCCACGATACTTCTGGTATTGAAAGCAAATAAAAACACTGTTCACAAGAATATAGCAATAGCACTTAGACTTATATACCGCTTCACATTGCTTTACAGCCCTCTCTAAGCAGTTTACAGAATCAACATATTGTCCCCAACAATTTGGGTCCTCATTTTACCAATCTTGGAAGGATGGAAGGCTGAATCAACCTTGAGGAGGTCAGGATTGAACTCCTCAATTGAGCAGTGAGTTAAACTGCTATACTGTATTGCCACCACTGCGCCACGGGTCTTATGGGTGTTGTTACATCAGAAATGCTACATATTGTATGTATAGGGAAGCAGAGCTTTTGCATGTTGATCAGATGAACATATTTTCTCATCTAGGACTTTCATTACTTGTAAAACATTTCTGTAACTGTTTAGTTCATTATTATATCTGCACCAAGGAAAAAGATAACTTTAAAAAAGTCCACCTATTCCATCTCTTTTTTAACATAGTTTATTTCCCATGACAGAAGTTGTCCATGATCAGATACGACATTGTCTGTGAAAGTAACAATGTTTTAAATCATGATTTAACTTTTCACATATGACAAAATTGCCAGTTTTCAATAAAAAATCAGAACACAGTTAGCCTAACTATGGAGAAAATAAGACAACTGCACTATTTTTGACCAGTAGCAATTTGCAAAATATGTAGAAGCCAGTGAAGTAATTGCTTTATTCTATAAATACGATTATATCTGTGCATGTTGACATTATCTGTATTTTCACTTAAAAAAACTGAAATAGCTTGTTCACATTTTTGACTTCTACAAAATATTACTTGAAACATTCACAAAACAGCCTCCCAAGAACTGGGAAACTGGCAGATTAGATCTATATTCAGCAGCTTCTTAAGCTATAAATTTCATATAGCACTGTTGCCATAGTAAAGAATAATTAATACTGTTCAAACATGTGCTGTAAACATTGCTTGCTTTAGTTGTTTTGAAGTTTTTAAAATACACGTATGTTTCTAATAATGCATTTGTGTATAAATCTAATATTCTATCCATTAATAGCATGGGCACAACTTCTGACTGAATATCCTGGATATTTTTTGCTTCATCAGAAATTCATCTATTAGAAGTTCCTTCCACTTTTACCTCAATTCAATGACCAACACTTTCTTTTTCAATTTTCCCCATTATCAACAATTCTGGAAAGATGGTTAAAATACAAAGACTGACCCAAAACCACACAATGAGCTTCCAATGCTTAGGTTGGGATTGAACCTGAGTTTTCTTGGCCTAGTCCAGCGTTCTAGCTATTTTACCATATTGATTCATTCTTCTCTGCCTCAATGGATCAGTATTCAATTGGACTGTACAATTAACTCTCTGTTTCCTGACACTAGTTCTAATTCATCAAGTGCTTCCTGAAGTTAGAATGCCTCTTCCTTATTCACGTTTTGAAAATTAGTAAAAACAGTCTGGAAAATGGAATCAGGGTAACTGAACTTATTTTGTATTGGTTTGAGACTTTTTCTCTACTCATCCAAGCAGCTTCCTCAGACTGAACACGTTGGTTCAGTAGACAGTTGTGAGTTAAGCTACTTGGATGAGCAGCGAAACATCTCAAATCAACCAAAAATAAGTCCATGATTCAATTTTCCAATTTTACATGGATGACTCGGAATCTTCATCGACATATAGTAAGAAATACTAGTGTTTCTCCAAAGAACATTCAAAGGAGGACAATAAGACTGGCAGTAAATATGAACTACCAGAGATGCAATTATATTTGTTTGTGATAAAATCATTTTCATTTGGGAATTCATTTTCTTGTAAGCTACTTAGAGTCATTTGATGAAGTAGCATACAAATATGATAAATAAGGAAATTTAAATTAAATTAAAATTAAAATTATAGGAATATGCTAGGAATCTGATGGATAGTTACTTACATTTCCTTGCTTGCCTGGGAGGGACTATGTGATTGGGTTTGGGCAATGTTTAATTTTTCTGAAGGAGAAAGTGCTTTCTGCCAGGTCTTACAGAGGTGGTGATCTGACTTCTATTCCAGAAATCATCAGCTTTTGTCCAGTTTCCAAACTACTTTGTTTAAGGAAGAATGTGGAGAAAGTAATTGCATTATAACTTCAACAGGCTCAGAATGAAATTGAGAAGAGATCCAGTCTACTTCCCTTACTTTGTGCGGTGCCACAGGACTCTGTCTTTCTCGCTTCCTGTTTAATATCTTTCTGAAGCTGCTAGATGAGGTCATTTGATAGCTTGGTATGACTATCACCAATATGATAATGATACCTAGCTTTACATCACCCCAGGCCATAGATGTCCTGTCTCAGTGTATAGAGCAGGTGTGTGAAATCCAAGGCCTGCGGGCCGGATCCAGCCCATGGGGTGCTTAAATCTGGCCCGCGGGGCTGGCCTGGAAATAGCAAAGGACCAGCCCGCAGTGCCTCCCCATGCCCCATTTTGGGCAGCAAGGTGCTGCAGGAGCCTGTCCAGGCCGAAAACGGGGCACAGCCTCCCTGCACCCCGTTTTGCCCAGTAAAGTGTTGCAGGAGGTGTCTGTTCCATCTCTCCCCACTCCTCCCCCGGCCCACAGAGATCTACAGTGCTGATCTGTCCCCCCACCCCCCTTGGTATAGAGGCTTTGGGGATCTAGATGGGAACCTACAGATATTAGCCCAACACAAACAAGACTGAATGGCTTTGGCTGTTTAGACGTTCTAGTATCTGGAACTTTCCATTATTGGTTTTGGATATGATAGCACTGCCTCAGACAGACTTGTTTTGTAGTCTGGGAGTTCTCCTGGCTCATGAGTCCTGCTCATAGGGATGGCTAGGAGGTCATCTGTGTACACCTTCAGGTTGTGTGCCAGCTGCATCCATTCCTGGACTGGGAAACCCTGATCACTGTCACTCATGCCCTTGTGACCTCTTGTCTAGATTACTGTAGGGTGTTTTACATATGGTTATTCTTGAAGAGCAATCAGAAACTTCAACTTCACTTCAGAATAGAGCAGCATAGGTAGTAAGTGGAGCCCGTTACTCTGCATGCATAACACCACTACTCCACTGAGTTGTACTGGTTGCCAGTGTGCTTCTGGGTGCATCTCAGGGTGTTGGTTTATGTTTTAGGACTGGATTACTTGAAGGACCATCTCTCTCCACAGTTATTTCTTCCTGTCTGAACTGATCAAGCAGGTTCCATTGGTCGAAGAGTACCAACTGATAGACCTAGAAGACATAGTATCTGTCTTATAGATTCTGCCTCTAGAGATCAGGATGGCTCCAATGCTTCTTGCCTTTTGAAAGACCTAAAGACCTAGTCCTGTGGTCAGGCGTAGGACCCTGTGTGTGTACAGGGACCAGCTTCTTGGCTATGTTAGTGATTTCTTAGCTGCATGTATTTTTAATTTTTACAATATTTATTGTTTATTAATCTATTTTAATTCTGGATACTCAGTCACTCATTGAGATGGGCAGCCATATAAATTGTATAAATAAATCTGAAGATGAACAAGGAAAATCAAGGATTATAAGAGACTAAGCAGTACCACCTTAAGATTGTCACTCTCTTAATATATGCAGGTACTTTAAGAAAAGTCATCATAATTAGCTTCTCTAAGAAAGATATAGCCACTAAAAACAGGATTATATCAATAATGTATTTACTTTTGTTTAATTGTAACATTTTATTTTCCCTTTCTTCTTTGTTATTGATGCATTTTCTCCACAGCACAGGATCATCAATAAGTATGGTCTCACAGTCAAACATATTTTGTTCTGATTATGTTATGCTAACTTGATAGTCATCAAGACAAGAAAAGAGAGAAGAGAAAAAGAGAAGAAAAAAAGAAAAAAATCATGGTTTGGGTAAAGCAAGGATCATAGGACTTAAGCAAATCAAATATCTCTTGCTATATATTCAGAAGCAAAATATCAGAATGAGTAAGGATAAATTATGAACAAAAATATTTTTCACTGAAGATGAAAACAGAATCGCTTCAAGAACATTCATTACTTGATGGATGGCATCTCTTTTTGGAACAAGTAGGTAGGACATAAATTCTCAACTTAACTTCCCAGAGGATGTCAAAGACATTATCTAAAAAAACCTCAGAATATTATATTTAACTCAGCAAACAAAGAGAAAAAAAAGAGTAAAGAAAAAGACAATCCTCATACCCTTGGGAGGATCTTTCAATCTCCTGATGAGGGCCACAGGTCCCATCCTGCTGTTGTTTAATTTAGTTTTCTTTTATGATCTTGAAATAAAATCTGCATGATATTCAGGAAACAGATACTTGCATAAAGACAATTTATGTTTTCTCCTGAGCCTCCTGGAGAGCATTTGTAGCTTAAAATTAACAGAACAGTTCTGCTGAAGAAGTTTCCAGGAAGCAAACATTTCATTACTGTCACTCTCAACAGAACTCTATAGCAAAAGCAACCAAAGGCAGAGGAAAAAAAATCAGATACCAGGAAATGGGGATATGGGAATCCAATGTATTCCTTTATATCTGCCAGCCAAAGTGGTTATTGTCACTATTGCCCAGGCAAAATGGGAAACACAGAACCAATCTCCTAGAACTCAAGTCACACAAGAAATCCAAGATTACCCTGTTGAAATCCAATGGCAAAAGCAGGATTTGGCAGGGATCCAGTATTTGATAAGATACCTTCAAACCAAGAAATATTGCTAGCTAATGCAAGAGAGAATAATTACTCCACTAATAAAGTAGACATAAGCTTTATAATGTAGAATATCTTCAAACTTGACTTTTAGTTTTTAAGTTCTACTGGGAAAAAAGAGTGGAATGGGGAAACAAATGTCTGTTGTCTCGATTAACTTCCCAGTTTCATTGGCCAACCAATTCAGTTAGTCCCCAGTAAATAGCCCAGATTTTAACTCAATGTAAAAAATATGTACTGATGAACTATCAAGGGGACTGAAGAAAATGTAATTTCTTCACAATTTTCTAAATAAGCTTACCACATCAGAGTTACCTTATTAGGTAACTCTTGAGAAGTAACAATAGCAAACAAAAAAATAATACCCGAGAGACTCTGATTGTTTAAGTTTCTTTTAATGGATTCATCATGTAGATGAGCCATCCCAACAACTTTAAGTGTAATTGCTCATGAGAGCAATATTATAATAGAAGCATCTACAGAGGGTTTCTTGAAGACATGTAAAATTCCAGATGGAAATTTACACTTGATAAGGAGGGATTTGAAGTTAGAACTGTGCAGACATATAAGACTAATTATTCATACAGTGGGCTAATTCAATAAAGCTTGTTTGCTAACTTATATTAGAAATTAATTGTCTCTAGTTTTGTTCTCGTCATTGTTACGGCTCCTTTAAGGTAAAAGAAGGAAAAGCACACTGGGAGGTCTAAATGATTCTGGCACGACAATATAGCAATCTGCCAAAAGTAGCATTTCTGCTAGATTAGCCTCCTCCTCCTAATTGCCAAATTCTTACATGCTTCTGGCAGCAACACTGAGAAGATCTCTAGAGGAAAAGAAAAGGTGTCATTTGTTGCTGTAGTTAAAGCACTCATCTTCCTAGGAAACATGATCTCACTAATTCTGGGTTCATTGTAGAAGCTCTTACCTGCAATGTTGAATATTTAAACAGAACATATTTAACGTAACATATTTAAGTCCCTCTCCATTGTTCTGAGAATCTGAAAGTACAAGGTAGCAAGGCTGTTGTGACCCCGTGGGCCACAATTAAGTTTTCTCACAGAGCAAGTAGATATATTTTTATCCAAGATACCGGACTTGAAGTGAAGGTACCACTTATTCAACTCTTACATTATATGGATAAAAAGAAATTAGAAAGGTTCAAACACTTGGAAAATCAACCATGGGAATTATGAGAAGAATAATCAAAAACATTTGGAGAGCACCTTGTTGAATAAAATTGTCTTACTATAGTACTTTATGCCTGAAGCAATGTCATAGCTTGCAACATTCCAAACTGTTACAAATCAATGGGATGTATCACTTCAATTTTGACCATTAAATCAAAGATGTGGCCAGCTAACTATTTATGGGAACGACACTATGGTCTTTATAATCCTATTTTAATAACTAAGAGTCTAAGCAGATATAGCTGTAGAATGTATCAAATACTTCTCCATGAAACATACATAAAGCTATCGAAAACTATCAGCCACAATTATATGGTAAGAAAAAGGGAAGAGCAAGACAGTTGAAAATATACATTTTTATATTACATTTTAATAAACAATTAAATGGAAAAGACCTACCGAGTCCAGAAAGCAGAGATACTCCCCTGAGCTCTGATCGATAGCACAATTTTTAGCGAAGCCAGCTGTTGGTAAAATAAAGTCAATGCAGTATATGAAAATCAATGCAATTTATATTTTATAGTTGAAATTATGTAATATTAAACTTAAAAATCCCAAATACTTACACAAATTAGCATTATTTCCAAAATAGATCTGAAGTATATTCTCATTAAGTAGCTATAGTTTGGACTGAGCACACTAAATAAATCCTGATTTGCATCCATATGAAATGACAATGTTTTCCTTCCCTTTCTATGTTTTGAAAGAAGCTGTACAATAAAGCTCCGTTTGAAGTAAAGGTCCAAACTTCAGACACAAGAGGAAAAAAATTATTTAATATTTCATTTCCAAACAATGGGCAAATCCAACTATTTCCAAAGTAGTTTACTGTATACAATTGACGTAATTGACATGCTTTACATCAATGCACCTTTGTGTAAGTATGTAATTGGTATTTTACACTAATTCCGCTAATTTATATATACAAATAATATATTAACTGCACAGATTCAGATTGAATGGACACCCGTACCATTCAAATTTCTTTTAATCAAGATTTTATCTTGCTCAGATGCCATGGAAAACTAGCAATTCATAATTTATTTATGTAGAGTGATGTATTATTATCCAAAATTTTTGCCAATCAGAAGGTCAGAATAACAGAGTTCGAAGGGACCTTGAAGGTCTTCTAATCAAGTCACTGCTCAAGCAGGAGACTATAAAAAATATATATATATGGATTTTTTTTGCATGTTTTAAACTTATACTTTATTCAGCTAACTCATATTATTAGACAGTAAAAAATACACTGGACAATGAATAATAATTAGTCAATTACTACAACATAATCAACTAAAATAATTATAATGCAAAAATGATTTTTAAAAAATATATGAAAATAAACATTGAAATAAAAATAAACAAATAAGACAGTGAGCATTGATGTTTTTGAGCCAAAGAAAAAACAACCTGCTCATGTGAAATAATTATTAAGTGATTTAAGAATAACTTGGGGAAAAGGAGGAACTACCTGTTGAAGTGCAGATTATTATAGAATCAGAAACAGATATTTAAGGTACTAAAACAGTTTAGCCATCAGCTGTTCACAGCAAACTTTTTGATATCAAGGCAACTATGATTCCAGATATTTCATTCTATACAAAAACTTTAAAACTGGACTATGAATCTTGCCTTTGGCATGAGCAAGGAATGCATTGTGATACTGCTCTACTGAGGAGAGTCAAATGTCTGTGCCAGGCCTTGGCGATTTTGTAAGGCCTGCTCCATTACTGAAAGAACACGTTGCCATGGCCACAGGAGTAAAAACCTAAGACCCCATGAGATATTAACATTCCTCACTCTTGGAAAGAAGTAGTTTTGTGGTAGTTTCTTTAAAAGCACTGACCCTCGCTTTTGTGGGGAGTTTTCCCTTTTGTTTTTCTTGTTCCTTTTCCATGACAGAAAAGAACCAGAAATGAATCTTAATCCAGGGTAAACACGGGATGTGAAGACTGTCACATTGTTTCATCCCTGGGGGCTGGAGAGGGGCTTGTTTCAAAGGAAATACCCTCTACACATGCTAACTACTCATAACTACAGCAAAGTAAATCACTAAGGACATAGGGATCAACAACATTTCCAGCTAAACAGTACATATTCTGCATTAAAAAGGATTTATATCCAGCAATTCCTTTTCTTATACACCTTTCTTCAACCTACATAGCAGAAGCTGAGAAAATACAGTGAAGTAAATAGAAAAAAACATTTTAGAAAAAAATATATACATTTATTTCTGCAAAATAGAAAAAAACATTTTTCTATTTTGCAGAAATAAATGTAGAATTTTTAAAAAAATATTCTTCCAATGTGACAAAAGTTTAAAGACTAGTTAACCCTAATAACATAGAAATCACAAAACAAATACTTTTTCTGAAAATGTATAAATAGTCAACTTTAAAAAGTGTTAAACTGGTTTCAAGAGAAATTCCATTTTTGGAGCATCTCTAAAGAATGAAATTTCAAGCTTCATGGCTTTGGAAAAAGGCAATATTGAAAGAAGTGGTTAATGGTACATCTTTAATGAGAAGCTATTTGTTGCTATGATGTTTTATAACACTCAAGAATGCTAGTTAGTAATGATAATCAAAAGACCCCACAAACAGGTATGGCTTAGTATTACGAGTGATATAGGCGTGACTTTGTGGGCATTATATGTACTTTAAAATCAAATTTTGAAAGTATGTGTCCATTCTCCTTAAAATTTCTGGGTTTCAAACCAACAGAAAAGTTCTAGACATAGATACCCTTAGTTCCACAAGGGAGTATTGAATGTGTTGAATGTGGGCACATTTTGGGAACATAGTATGACCAGTATGTTCTGGGTATCTTGTTTCCTTGAGGCTTTGTATTTATCACCTTTTTAACCCTATTACTGAACGCATACTATAAAGCATTCAAGTGTCTTCTTATTGGAGCAGACAAAAAGTAAAAAATATAATCAAATGAGCTATATGCTAGCTAGGTGAAGTGCAATTAACCCTGCTGTCTTATGGACATTTATACATTACAAGTAGGAAAATAATCTTTTTTTTCACATAAGAATGGGGGAGGAGTTTTAAATGATTACAGATTGTTGAAAAACAGTGGGTGCTTGGGAGGAGTTACTTGCATGCTACATGTTAACTTTTTCTGTTTTGCCTAAATAGTTCTCTTTTCTTCCATTTCCTGTCCATTCTCTTTCCCTTGCCTCATCTCCATCAAGTTTTATCACAACATCTTGTCACCTTCTCTCCCTTAAACAGCTACCTATTACCTTTATCCCAGTCCCAGCCAGTCTAGTCCTTTTGTTTTCTTCTGCTTTGTTATTGTGGTTTTGGACCTGATGGATGGAAGGATGAAAGAGTATGTGCACCTGTGTGTGTGTGTGTGTATGGGTGTGGGGGTGCTTGAGCACACACTTTTGATTGTGTGCCTATCTACCTATCAGAGTGGGCTGCAAAAGAAAAAAATAGTTGGAATATGTATACGAAAGATTCATTCATTTTATAAATGGAGTATCTTATTTTACAGGCAATTTATTTTATTCGGTAGGTATTAAATTCAGTCAATATTATTTTTCCTTCCGTGCCATTTTCTGGAGTGTGAGTCCAGCAGTGCACCTATGTACATGATTATTAGAGAAGAAAATACCTCCAGGACTGGGTTAAAGACTTGAATAGTCATGATGACATATTGGGGAAACACAAGATTTAGAAATATTTTTCTTCTGACTATTTTTTCATTTCTGGGGAATGGATTATCTTAAAGTCACATCTTTTCCCCTCATAAATAGAATATATACAAACTGTGAAGATATATACTGTATACACTTATACAAAGATATGTGTGTGAGAGATAAAAAGAGATGGTTAGCATCACCGTATCACATTTTCTAGCCTTTTCTTTTAATTGCACCTTCCAAATAATCTTAATAGAATTATATATGCATTATACATTGCATAAAGTGTTTATAAGCTTACAAAAATAAAAAATGGAAACAAATTAAAATTTCTTAATAATGTTCCTTAAATGCAATTTATTCTTTCTCTTTTCTTTTTTAGCCATCTCACCCAAAATGTATAACAACTTTAAAACACCAGCTTTAAAACTCAATACAAACCATTCAGAGTTCGCACCCCAATAAACTGCTCTCCATTCTAGAGTGGTTACACTTGGCAATTTAACTTGAATCTGTTACTTTCCAGCCATTTCCAACAACACTGGAGCTATTTGTTTTGGCTGGGCTCACAAATTTAACATTATTCATACTTTTCAGTCTAGCATACAACCGGACTGGCTTCTTCCCAGCCTACAACAAATGCTTTTTCTTTACAGGCCTTTTCAACCAAGTTATACCTTGTACAAGAATGAATATATATATTTCTAAAATGCATATTAAAAATTGACAAGAAAACAAAAAAACAGGGATATATTTCCAGAAATTTAAGATACAAAATATTTGATTTTTTTGCTAGGCAAGTCAGGGTGATTTATGGTGGATTTTTAAATTTATCCAACTGATACTCATTGACTTCCAAATTTTATCTGGCAATATCCCCGTTCAATTATATTTAATAAAATTTGTTAATTTTACAGTTGTGACTTAATATTAAGTCAAACTTCAAGAAGATATTTCTCTGTGGCAGTAAAAATGGATCATGTGCAAATGACACTGGATGCTGTTCAAAGGAGCTGTGTTAGACCTTTAGTAGGATGTAAGTAACTGCATTGTCCAAAGAGGAAATCAGGACGAGTAAAAAAAAAATATCAAGAAGGCAGTTAGGGCATCACAAAGCTCCATTTTTCTGTACTTGTCGAAGACAATGTGCAAGCAAAACAGGTGAGCTTCAATCACATTGCCACAACAGCCTCTCTTCCTGGAGTCCACTAGATTACTTTTTTAATTGACATGGCTCATAATTAGCATTAGCATGTACTTATATACCACTTCACAGTGCTTTACAGCCCTCTCTAAGCAGTTTAACAGAGTCAGCATATTGTCCCAAACAATCTGGGTCCTCATAATGTGCTTCTTCTGCAATATCTAATGGGATGGGTAGAAATGATCAGGGAGAAGCAGTCCTGCAGACAACAACCTTGAGCCTGTGAGATTTGAACTGCTAAATTGCAGGCAGCCAACAGGCAGCAGAAGTAATCTGCAGTACTACATTCTAACCACTGCGCCATCCCGGTTCTTGGTCATGACACTGTTTTCCATGCCGTTGTAACTACAAACAGTCACTAAGCAAAAAGTGGTAAGTTGAAGGCTACAACTCCCAGCTTTCCTTGCTTTCAGAAAGCAATTAAATTGGTATTATTGCAGTGAGCTTTTGCCTTTAATTTTGGTTGGGCAACTGCTTTATACTTTGGTATGAAGTTCCAACATCACTAGCAACTTGAACTTCAGATCATTGAACACACAAAATGGTGTTCAATATCCGAAAAGCAGACCTTGTATTTGCGGGAATACGTTAGGAAGAAGATCACTAACAACTTGAACTGCACGTGGAAGCATACCAATTCAGCCTATGGAGCAAAAGTGTAATGTGCACACATTAAAGGAGACTCATGTGCCACCATTTTCTGAATGAGCTGCAGCTTCTGGATGCTCTTCAAGGACAATTTCTTGCAAAGCACATTCCAGTAATCCACTCAAGAAATGGCTAAACCATCAGTAACTGTAAGAAGAATTTTCCGCTCCAAGTAAGGGCCCAACTGAACACAACACAAAGCTAAGCAAAAGCACCTCTAGGCACACAGCCATCTAATCCTCAAATGGGAACTGCAGGTTCAGGAGGACCCTCAAATGGTCCTACTTAGTAAGTCCTAGTTTGTTCAGCAACCATTATATTAGGGGAGACCAAAGAATAAGCGAATAGGTTGACTTCTTAACCCATAAGCTCAATTATATTTCTACCGTATGTCTACACAAATACATCATAAATACCTCCTGATTTCTCATGCAAAGGAAAATGTTACACCTGCAGTTTTAAAGTTCCTACCTCCACCTGGATGAGTTGAGTAATTTTCTCCCAGTACTACCTGAATTCCTGCTTCTTCCAACAAAATCTTCCATTTTTTAATTATATTTATAGAATTATCCTGGTAAGAAAAAGCACCAAAAGGTTAATTTTTAACTTTAAAAAATTAAACATTAACTGGAACTGGCATTCAAATTATTGTAGTACAGTGAAAGTAAAAATAGATTATTATGAATGTACATACCGTGCTAGAATCATTAAAAACAGACAGTTCAATAGAACCTTGAAAATCTTGATCCAGAAGAGACTTCAGACATTCATCCAGCCAAGACTCAGCATTATAGACTGGCAGAATCACAGACTATCATGAATAAAAATAAATAAATAAATAAAACATCAACCTATATGCTGCATTATCATTCTTCAAGTCTCATTTCAACAAATACTTACGTATGCTACAGAGCAATGACTTTTGAGTAGAAAAAAGTATTATCCTTTTCCTCACAAATGATTCTTTTTTCCTTGTTAAAACTCATGCAAACTCAATATCTCATCAATACAAGGGAGTGTTGATGTATCGCCCTTGTTCTGGTCCCTTCTTTCTTTCCAAAGCTATCTTGGTTCCTCACAATTTCAAATTATTATCAGAACTCATTTGGACTCATCTGAGATCAACAAAGAGCAGCTCTTTCCGAATATAATCCCATCTATAGATACAGATTTCAAATGAACTACTGTATATATTTACTAAATTTATATCCCACATCTCATTCAACTGTTGAAGACAGTGATTCTTTTCCAAAGTTATTTTGGTAACTTTTATTTTAATATCCCCAACCTGCATCAAACAAAATCAGAAATTGTTCTGTAAAAGGTATTAACAATATAAGTCATCATAAACTAATTCCAAATTTCATAATTCCAATTACAACTGCATCAGCAACTATTCTTTTTCAGAGTCAAATCTGAGCTATATTATATTTATTTCAGTATTCTTATATAAAGTACTAACAAACTTTTGAGAAAATGCAATATGAATATGCATTTCTTAAGAGATAACAATGTATCTTGTAAGAAAACAACAGATTGTATAAGGAGTCAATTAATCTGCATCCCAAACTGCCATGGTGACACTTTTCCCCTCTAGCAAGTGTGATGAACTCCTTTGTTTCACTGAACTTGGATGTCAGAACAGGAGATTATTCTTATAATTGCCCTGAGTTTTAGAGGCATTAGGCATCCACAATTTAGCATAACACAGACAAGTTGCATCATCCTTATAGTCTGAACTGGAAAGGGGTCACAGGGATGGCCTTTGACCTCATACTGTGCTTTCAAGATGTTTCAAGGACCTTTAAAGCTAAGCGCATCAAAAGCGAAGGCTCTACCCTGCCAACATGTGAAAATAACCACAGAGTCACAGCAGGGAAGTATTTTGGCAGGTTACCAAGGCTCTCAGGAAATTTAGAGAATATTAAGAGCAACCTCCCTAAACTGATATCCCCAGATCTCTTTTACTACAGCTCCCACCACCAACAGTAAACTTAGTCAACTTAAAAGAGTTTAGCATCCCAAGCCTACACATTTTAAAAACAACCAAATTAACGTTTTTAGAGAAATGTATTATTGTAATACATTTAAGTATTAAAATAATACTCATATTATTACATGGACATATACATACTATTTTCTTAGCAAACACATGACGCTAGTTTCAGAATACTCCTTCCTTCCTATCTCACCTGGTTTATTTTTTCTAGTTCAACCCAGACCATTTAGGTGCTTCCACTTTCAGTGGAAATAAAGTGAAAAGTCTTAATAAGTAGAAAATTGAAATTAGTTTTAAAATCTGATTAGGAACTAATTATACATATTATAAGAAAGCCAGTTTTGTGTAGTGGTTAAGGCAGGCTAGAAACCAAAAGTTCACGAATTGTAGTACCACCTTAGGCACAAAGCCAGTTTGGTGACCTTGTGCTAGTCACTTTCTCTGACTTAGGAAGGAGTCAACAACAAACCACTTCTGAAAAAATTTGCCATGAAAACTGTAGAGAATCTCTGAGAATTGGACATGACTGAATGGTAGCAAATAGAATTATATAAATATGCATGTGATAAAACTACAGCTGCTATATTATACAATATTGTAAAAGAAAAACAAATATTAAGCACACTGTTCTCTATTTCAAAATGTACAGTTCTGGGGTGTTTTGACTCTTAAAGTACACAAAATATAAGCGTATTGCAAACACACATTTGTAACCAATACTTAGATGTGTTCTTCTACACATCTATGATACCCTAGCATACTTAAAAGAAATGACTAAGTGATGAGTGCAACCACTTTGCACCCTTGATTACCATGTGAGTAGCAAGGCCCTTAAGTTAAGTATGCCCCGTTTTCTTGATCAATGATAGTTCATGATCCTACATCTGAAATTTTGATATTTCTGCACAAAACCAGCCAAGCCATAGTGAATTTGGAAGAAATATGGAACATACCACTTGAATCCTACACTTTCCTCCTGCTTTCCTGTTGAAAGGAGCAACAGACTGCCATTCAGTGTTGCCAAAGAAAGGAGATGATGGACTGTGTGAATGGCCTTGCTTGACAAGTCCAGGATCATTTGCACAGACACCCTCTAGTAAAAGGGGAGGCGATTTACCAGCTTCCTGACAGACTGTTTCAGAGACTTCCATTTGCAATTATAAATTCAGAAAAAAATAAACCAGGACAGGACAGATATAAAAGAAGACACGCAAACAAATAGAAGGTGACCTCCTCACAAGCAAGGATTATCATTCCGCTGGTGTGGGGGGGGGGGGGGGGGGGGGGGGGGGGGGGGGGGGGGGGGGGGGGGGGGGGGGGG
>JANHFL010001721.1:53040-83005 GCA_032468155.1 Oxyrhabdium leporinum | reverse complement strand
AGAGAGAGAGAGAGAGAGAGAGAGAGAGAGAGAGAGAGAGAGAGAGAGAGAAAATAATCAAAAATACATTTCCTTTCATAGAAAGATATCTGAGAAATGTAAGTGCTTCTTTATACTGCAGTCTGAATCTTCTTTCTTCTTATTCTCATTCAACTAAATGTTATTAAGTCCATTTTTTCCAGGCTGATCTGGAGATTCTTTTACCATATGCTGAAATCTGAATCTCCTCATTCCTTAAAATTAAGAATAGACTGCCTATATACTATATCTTATCACAAGAAATAGTGAGTAACACATAAGATAATTTACCTAATGCACACACAGAGTGCCACTGTCTGCTGTAGATTTCAGTCTGCTGGAAGGAATAACTGGTACCAAGTAAAGAAAGCAACCCAATGACAAAGTAAAGACATCCAACTAATTCAAGCTTACCACGAGCAAGACAACAATTTCTCTCCCCAGTTCCCAACATCCAGAAGGTGTTTCAGTCACTTCATATTTTCCCAGGAAATGCCTTGCAACTCTGCCACTATAAAAAGTTGCCACTTCCTTTGTTAAAGTATCAAGCATTTGTCCCTTAAAGCTCTATTCATTTGAGCTAATTTTGTTTCCTTTATAAACAGTCATGGTTCAAAATTGCCTTGGATGGCTTAGTTTACTGAAGCTGCAGGCAGAATTCTCATAGGAGTACTTGAATGTATCCTACTGGAATGCTTGGAAGCAAAGCTTTCTCTAAACAGTACTTGTAATGCTGGCAAAAGTCTGGAATAATGTATTTATTCATGTGAATAATTATTTAAGACAGCCTTTTAAACTTGGGTTTAAGTTCCTATGAGGCAAAACTGAAGAGACCTGACCCTTCACCTCCACCACATTTTCTGGCAATGCTTCCTGACATCTGTAGAGATGTTCATTCAAAAATCACTCACAATATCACCGTTTGTTTAGGCAATAATTTCTTGTGGGTGTTTCATTCCCATTAGCAGGAAGGAAGAAAAAAGGAAGGTAGTAAATAGATACTAGAAATATGACAATTCAGAGAATTCGGATTACTTGCACTGCCTTTACAATTCTCTGAAAAATAAATCCATGGCCCAGTCATGCATTATCAGTCTGTCGCTTTACCTCATTATTGATACATCTTCTAAGATTTTTCATGTCATCACTAATGTTCTTTTCCCAACAAAAAAATAGTTACTAGTTTTGTATCGAGTAAGCACAGCAATAGGATGACTCTATTAACTTCCAAGGGATTCTATTAAGTGTTGCAGAAACAGTTAAATCTTTATAGCTTTGCTCTTAGATTCTCTCTTCAAATTTTACCAACTTGGAAGTTTAGTGTAACTACCAAAAATTCTTTCAATTTTATTAGAAATATGGAAGTCTTACAATAAAGTCAAGACAAATAGTGTAACAATGCCTGATAAATCTGAATTCTGAAAACTGAACATATGCAAAGAAGGGGATTCCATCCACTCTCTTGGTAGAAGGTCCTACTGTCAAATGCCCTAATTCTTATAATGCTTTTTTTCCCTGCCGTTCACTTGGAAATGTTAAGGAAAAAAAATAATTTTCTACTATGTTTTCAGTTGGAAAAGCTAATACTCCACCATTCTAAATCTGTACGTTTGATTATTTTTCCAAGGAAAGAATTCTGTTATTTCTCTCTGCTAAATTTAATTCTCTTATTTTCTGCCCATTCCTGCATATTATCAAGATGATTTCGAATATCATTTCCATCTTCAGGAGTAATATTCATCCCACTCAACTTTGTGTCATCTGCAAAACTGATAAACATCCCTTCCACTTTTTCATTCAAATCATTAATAACAAGATTGAAAAATATAGGGAATAGATTGAACACTGTGGCATCCAACCTGATGTCCACCCTGATTTTATGAAGGACCATTTGAATATGATATCTTAATTAGCTCTATATCCAGTTATGCTTAAGTAGTATGCTAATCATATTTTTGCTGAAATCAAGTTACATTAGGTCTACAGCATTCCCACAATCTACTATATTATACATTTTTTTTAAAAAAAGAGACTAGATTCGCGTGCAAGTCTTGTGTTAATAGCTCCACACTAATTTCTGTTAAGTTCCACATTATTTTCAAGATTTTTAGACTTCATTCTCTTTATGAACTGTTTATATCAAGTCAGAAAGAATGGGGCATAGTTCTCTTGATTCTCTTCCATTTTCATTTTTCTGAAAATAAAAATAAAACATTATCTTCTCTAGTTGTCTGTTTCTTTACCAGTATTTCAATATTTCACAATAATAAAAAACATCCAGCCAATGGAAAGGGTATATCCTTCTATAGGATATAATTAATTTAACACTAGAGGTTTAAACTCATTCAAAGCTGAATAAGTGTTCCCTGATCATGTTTCCTTTAAATTTAACTTCAATCGTATCTCTTCATCTTTTAGTATTCTGCTCGTCTTTTATAAAAATCTATACCTTGTCTGAGAATACTGAACAAAAATGTCAAAGGAGTAATTTTGCCTTTTTCTCTAAGTACTTAGCTATCTTTACTAAGCAGCTGGTTATATTAACTGTTGTCATTTCCTTTTATGTGAGTTTATTTAAGTTAACCTCTCCTGATGTTATTAGCATCTTTCCTCAATCCAAAATCTGAGTTTTAGTTTTCCTGATACCATCATTACATATCTATGTGTAATTCTTTCGTATTGTCTTGTCCCTTTATCCACTGACAATCTTCCAAGTGTGAGAGAACTATTGGCTCTAGAGATAGTTTTGTCAGAGGATAGCAGGCAAGGTCACAGCTACATAAAGAAGGATAGTCGTTTAATGGACATTCACCTCCAGTAACAACAGCAGCTACAGTCCTAGGCCACACGAAATATAAGTCCTAGTAGGTCTACACAAACTAAATCTTGGAGCCCAGTAGTATGGTTGAGCCAATTTCTTCATTGTAATGATTGTGGGATGTTGTAAATGTACAAGGCTATTTATTTTACCTATATTTATAATTTCAGTTATATTTTTGTTTCATTTTCTGTAAAGTCTATGAGACATATGTGTATTATGTCAACAAACAAGCGAATCACACTTCGGTTGGTATACATTATTAAAAAGAGAGTACCTCTTGATTTGTATGGTAGAATATGCTGCCAAAGTGATCCAGAAGGAAGCAACAAGACAGATCCAGCCTTGATTTGGGCAAGCAGTGCTCAGATCTGGCTGGATCTGGCTATGGTTTCCTAATATTCTCTTACCAACTATCCAGCATTCTCAGCAAAGTGTTCTTCAGGCCATATATATATATAATATGTTGACACTTCACTGCTGGTAGCATACTGCTGAATTGCTGGAACACCTCATCTTTCTCCTTCCGGTAGAAATTTTACCATGATCTATCGTGGAAGTAAGAACTACCCCTTTGTCCAAAGACCAAAACAGCTCCCCACCCAAATAAGCATAGATTAACACTAACAATCAGACCAAAAATCAAGAAGTAAACAATATCCCAATCAAGGAACTGCAAAACAAGCTAACAGGAAATAGCCCAACCCAAAGAACCACCATGCCTCTCAAGACCAACACTAACAGGGCAAGCCACTTGAATATAAACTGAGGCTCCAAACCCTCTCCCTACCACTGATAGCAATAGCAATAGCACTTAGACTGATATATCATTTCGCAGTGCTTTACAGCCCTCTCTAAGCGGTTTACAGAGTCAGCCTATTGCCCCCAACAATCTGGGTCCTCATTTTACCCACTTCGGAAGGATGGAACCTCGAGCCTGGTGAAATTCGAACTGCCAAATTGCAGGCAGCCAGCAGTCAGCAGAAGTAGCCTGCAGTACTGCATTCTAACCACTGCGTCATCGCAGCTCTACTATACAGGGTTTTTTATTTTTTTTATTTATTTTTTAGCCTATGGCGCATGTTAGCCAGGGATCACTGAGGTGGCTGGCTACGTCTATGAAAGGAATTTTTTCAGGTGGTGTTATCTTTACCCACGGGATCCCTGAATGCCAGTAGGCAATCGGGGAGGCTCCTTTCTTGTCCCTATGAGTTTTATTTGCTCGCGGGAGTCAAGCTGCCAACCTCAGCAGTGCACAGGCCCAGCATCTTACCGTGTGAGCCACTGCGGCCCCCACTATACAGGTAATCCTCAACTTACAACAGTTCATTTAGTGACTGTTCAAAGTTACAATGGCACTGAATAAAATGACGTATGACCAATTTTCACAGTTACAACCTTTGCAGCATCCCCATGGTCATGTGATCAAAATTCAGAATCTTGCCATCTGATTCATATTTATTACGGTTGTGGTGTCCCGGGGTCATGTGATCACTTTTTGCAACCTTCTGACGAGCAAAGCCAAGGGGAAAGCCAGATTGATTTAACAACCGGGTTACTATTTCAACAATTGCAGCCATTCACCTAACAAATTGGGGCAGGAAAAGTTGTAAAATGGGCCAAAACTCACTTAACAAATTTCTCACTTCACAGCATAAATGTGGGGCTCAGTTGTGGTCATTAAGTCAAGGACTACCTGTATTTGATAAAGTCATATGATAGACAGGAGGAGGATTTCTGTTCTTCCCACTTAATGTTTTGGAGGGGAGTGGTTCTGAGAATTTTTTCCCCCATGTTAACCACATTAAGCATATTTTGGAGCTTAATCTCTAGAGTATCCTTACGAGATACTAAGCAGTGAGCCATGGTACTTGTCAGACGTATGCCTAGCATGGTAAGACATCTTAGTTTTCCAAATTCTTCAGGAATTTGCTTCCAGTAGAAGCTCATAGATACAGTCAGTTTTAAAAAGTTGCGTAATGCTAGAAGTGATTTCTGTGTATAAAATGCACCTATTGTACAATACAGAAATCAAAGCCTACATACACTTATACATAAACCCTAGGAATTAAGCCCTTTTCAAATAAGTGGAAATTTGGCCATTCTTTTCCTCGCCTGGCAATTGAGAGCCACCTCTCTAGCGTTTACATAACTCTTCCATCTAGCCTGAGAAGGGTTGGATTCCACTGCCAGCTTCAGCTTTTATACTACCAATGTTTCGCGACTGTGGTTGAAGAGGCTTTAGAGGAGCACATGAGAATGGAGGGGGGTGGGAAGGGTCACGTTACACGCTCCAAACTACAGCAACACTTTTAAGAGACATGCCTAAATAGCACATTATGAATCAAGCTTGGGTTTCTATATTCTCCTCTGTTTTCCCTGTGTGTGGTGATTTCTGGGTTTCTAATATCAAGGCAAATATGAGTTAGCTTGCATTTCTGAAATAGCTAGATTATTTTTCGATAAAGTTGGAAGTGGGAGAAGCTAGCTCACATAAGGCTTTTTTTTTTCTTGTGCTACTACCCCATGGGAATTCTGAAATACAGTTTAACCCATAAACACTTTTAATAAAAATATTGTAATCCCAGGAGGCATAGTTCTGCCTTTGAAATAGTTTTGAATACATTGAGTATTCAGAAAGTGGATTTTCCCCTTAATGTTTTATTTTTCTTTTAATAAACTATAAAAAAATCAAATTGAATTTGAGGTTAATAAATTGTACACATTACTACTTTTTAAAAAAAGGATTCCACCACTGAGAACGCTTACATTTTGTTAATATATTCCATAGGAGGAAAGCCATGCTAGGCTAATCGGAAGGAATCTGATAGCTCCTTTATTTCACTTTATTAAAAGCATAAGAATTTTGAAAGCTTGTGTATTTGTTAGTTGGAAAAGACCATCAGAGTCCGTCCAATAGTATATTCTTTTTTTTTTTCAGCTGTAGATAAAAATTGCTAGGATCCTATAGTGAAAATTTTTCCCCAGATGTGCAGGGCTTGGATGTTCAGTTACTTGTGGTGGTCATTGTGCTTTCTTTAACTTTTTATTTTATTCTTATGTTCTCGTGCAGAACTTCTATCTGACCCAGGTTTGAACTGATTAATTTGCTAAAATATGAATATGTTGATGAAGAGCCCTTCCTGATGACGAAGAGTATTAAAGACTTGATTATGAGTCACATCAGACATGGGGGATCAGGGATATGATTCACTTATACTCCAGAAGAGCTGGCATTCTTATATGCTACTAAATTCTCAGGGGGTCCCCTTCTCTGAGGGAATAACTTCTTTCTAATGTGAACATTCTGGAACTTTGGGAGAAGTTTGAAGTATTTGAAATAATGTATTATTTTTGTTTTTTGAAAAAAATCTAAAGTAACATCAGAACGCCAGAAGTTAAGAAGGCTACATCTAATCTGTCATGTGATGAATAGAGACCTGTTGCTTGTATTAATTCAGTGAAGCAGATGAGTAGGAGATTCAGTATAAACAAAAGAGTGCATTTCTCCCTCCCCTCCCAGTTTATACCTAAACTACAGAATCTGCCCTTGCGAATTTGTCTGATACTTGAATGTGAATTCAGTAATTAAGCAGAGCCTGTTTACACAGACAGCTGTAGTAAAAAAAACCACCATGCAAATGTGAGTGCTTCCTCCATCAAAAAAGAGGAGTAGCAACCTGTTTGATCTTCAGCAATTATAACTTTCATGAGCCCTTAGTGGCCATGCTTGGTCGGACTGATGGGAATTGTAATCTAAAACATAATGGAAGGTACCTACTGCTTACTTTTTTCTAAAGTAAAATTTTCAGAGATAGTTGTGAGAAGAGGGTTAGTAACCTTTTGCTGCTATTGTCACTAAGCTTAGCTTACTGGTATCTTATATGTCATACTAGCCTGAGAAATTCAATGGTGCTTATTTACAGGGAAGCACCAGCTGCAAAAGCTATAACATCTAATTAGTGGGCAGCCTTTATTTCCTTGTTTATCATGTTTAATTGGCTTGAAAAACAGGTATTTGAAGGAACCTGTTTAGGAAATACTTGAATTACAAACAATATATATTAATACAATAATTGCATTGTTTTGGATTGATGACAAATAGTAATAAATGGTGCACACTCCCTTTTTATATATTAAAAGCAGTTCTGCCTCTTCTTTTTAAAGACAAATATAAAGGGATTGGTATGATACTTATTAGAGTAGCAGCAGCATTTCTTTCTCCTCCTGCTGTTGTGGTTGTTTGGCCCTTAAAGACCTCTTAGTTGAAAACAATTCCCAGCTGTTCCTAGTTTCCCATCTAAAGTTTTCAGTCCAGTCAGATTTCATCATAATTGTTGTCAGCCTTGTGGAAAATTTGACTTTCAGAGCCCATATATAATTATGGAAGAACTACTAGTGTTGGAACAGATTTCCTTCTACAATGAATATAATCAAGGTCTGACCATTGCTATCAAAGTAGCTGCCAATAGTTCAGCAAGTAGTTTATTTTTGTCTAAATTGTGGGTCAAAATGTTGCTGCAAAACCCTATGGAATAGGCACTCCCATACAGTAATAGAAATATCAAATAATTTAATGAAACTTGTAAACAAGAATCTGCTTCAGAGTCATTCTAAAGATGAATGTTAGAACGACAGAACTGCATCTCATTTCAATATTTCAATTTTGACATTAGATATAATTTATATTTTTCAGGCAGATTGAAGACATTCTCTTGCATGGATTAGATGCTTTAATTCTGTGCCCATGACATAGCTTTATATAGTAAAACCAAAATGAGAATGTTCTAGGAGAAAAGCAGTCCAGTCTCAAGAAGTTTGGGGCTTCCCCCCATCCCCCAAAACAAACAAAAACAACTCTCAGAAGACAAAGCATTTTAATGCGTGCTAGAAATTTAGTTGTGACAATTTCATATCCAGTTTCCCTGGAAATTGCAGAGAACAATTTGAAGGAAAATTGGTCTATTAACCATTGCAGGAGAGATTATTTCCATGACTTGCTTCGAGTATAAACGGATAAGGCAGGAACTGAGGCATCTGGACCTCCAATGCACCTTATAATGTGACAATATAAAAATCCACCTTTCTCCCCTCCCTTCCTACCGCTCCATAAAGGTCTTTGGATGCACTAGGTAGTAAAGGTGAAGAGGTGGCAAGGCATATCTACACTTAGTTTAGGTCATGATACTCACATCAGAGGAACTCCTACCTGACTTAACAGTGAGTCACTACATTGACAGCAATATGCCATAACCTCCTTAACATCCAGGCATTTCCTCTCTTGTACTTTCGGGTATTATTGTTGAACATCTATGGGGTTGGTTTGTTTTGGCTTAGAATCCTATGCACTGAGATTGTCTAAGCCTACTGAATCACCTGAAGCAAGAAATATAATAGTATTGTTGTTCTTAACATATGGTCCAATGTTGAGGAAATTAGACAGCTTTTGCTCATAAATTGTAGTAGTAAGAGATAATGCACTAACTAAAAAATCAATATGAAGGTATAGGAACATTCTACTGATAAGATTTTCTTTCATCTTGTAAATGTAGAAGAACATGACTATAAAACGTGGCAGCTGCTTAACAAGTAACTAGATCTTGCCTTTGGACTATCTCTAGTTGGTATTTCTTCTAACTTCTCATGCAAAAGCACCTGCATGCTCAAGTTTTCATAAAAAGTAATAAAGGATTTTAGTTCTACTGTTATTTTTTATTCAGTATTGGTACTGAATAAAATGTGTATCTATTTCCAAGGTACACTTAGAGAATAGGTTAAAATTCTCTTCCAATTGTATGAATGACCTGCGACTTAAAATAAATGGGTCTTTTAGCTAGCAACATGCCTGTTAATATGACATCACACAAACTGTTATTTCTATTTCTATTTTGAAGGTCTACATTTAAAAAAAATATCATCTAAATACAGATACAATTACTCATGTTTTAAATAATTGCTACATAAATCTGAATGTAACCATGAAGATTTAAATTCATTAAAGCAAGAATCTTCCAGTTTTCTTTTCCCTAAGTGCCATTTTGTCATGTTCGTTGGTGACACTGAGCGTAGATGCTTAGTTAAATTGATGATTTTTCATTTTTTATGATGAATGTAAATGCCCTGCTGGGACAACAAAGGAAGTTGTAGTTCTCCACCCATTCCATTTTTGGGTTTCCAGTGGGTAGATTTAATTAGCCTGCTGCTAGATAGGGCAGAGTTCTGAGTGAAAAGAAATTCCATAACTGAATAGGGCATTATAGAAACATCTGCACCACCTTCTCTGTAGAAGTAGCTGGCTGAGTATAAAAAGCAGCTACATTCTTTCCTTGATTAGATTAGCGTGGGGTGTCTCTACTATTTCCAGGCTACACATTTCTTAAAGTTGTAACAGATTTGGTCTTGAGTTTACACTTGATCATCCTGTCTTCAACTATTTCTCCTCTAACATACTTTGTAATTGGTTTTCTTATATGAAAGAAAACAAGTTAGCCATCCAAGGTTTCATCTTGTGAATGTTTATGCACATTTATATCCTAGTTTTCACATAATCCTATAATACATTTGTCTTCCATAACAATAACTAACATGTTCTACACACATGTTTTCAAATAGTTTTTGGTCATGGGAATCATTACCCAAATACAACTGTATAGGGGAAAATCCTGTCCACGCTAGAAAGATGTTATTTAAGCCACCAAATCTAATCCCACGCTTTGTGTAGAAATACAAATTAAGAATTCATGATTGATGGCTGTTCCTCCAGTCTTGAGTCCAAGATATATGATTACATTCAGCTTTAATTTTAATTGAAAACTCAAAACAATAGTTTTAACATCACATAGCCATTTTCCCTTGTGTTTCTTGCTACTTCCAGCTCCTTGACTAGGTGAAATTTGGTAATTTTATGGATATGAATAGGGTTTTTTCCCCCTTCCTGGCAATTACACCAGTCTAATCTATAGCCCTAGCATATCCTAGTGGACTTCCGTCCAAACATTAACCAGGTCTGATCCTGTTTGGCTTCCAAGTAAGATTAGGTTTAGCCAACTGTTCTGACTATTTCATTGTCTGTACCATAACTACTGGCTATTGAATCAAAGATAACAGAATCCTGCTGTGCCTTCCTTGACCCTCTGAAAGACAAAATTTGTCAGCAAGACAATCAGATACCCAGAACACTTGGCAGAATTTGTCTCCCAAATGATGTCATGTTAACTTAAATCCCTACCTCATGCCTCTTTGAAAGAATTGCACTTTGCTTCTGGAAAGCATCATCCATCTTTTTAGTTGGATAAGCCATAGTGGAAGCTAATAGTATTGCCCATATTCATCACTCTGCTTATTTAAACCCAGATATCTTTTGCAATATCACCATGTTAAATCATTTGAATTTCTTAGCAGATATGATACTTTTAATACACAATGCAACTTCTCATCCTTAACTGTACTGCTGTTTAGAAATGTTCAGTTATTTTGAAATTTTCCAAGCTTGAAAGTGTCTCATGTCAGATTGGAAGCTTACAACAGCTATTAAGCCAGTTGTTTTTCAAGGTCAAAAAGTGTTTTGAGCTTGAAACAGAACTATTTACAGGTGATCTTCAACTACCACCGCAATTGGGATAGAAAATTCATTGATAAATTGTTTGATCATTTAGTGAAACATTGGGGCAATGTAACTTGTAACCTTCCTGCTGGCTTCTCCATTGACTTTGCTTGTCAGAAGCCAACTGGAAATGGTCCCAAATGGTGATCACGTGATCCTGGACCCCAAAACTGTGTCCAATTCATGATCACATGACCATGGGGGATGCTGCAATTATCATAAATGTGAGGACTGGTTATAAGTTGCTTTTTTCAGTGCTTTGTAATTTCGAATAGTTGCTAAACAAATAGTTCTAATTCAAAGACTAATTCTGTAGAACCTGGAATAGTTGAAACAATGTGATTCAGGTTCCAGACATTCTGAATATAAATCATTCTGTACATCCTTGAAACTTCTCCTTTTTGAATAAAATATATATTCTAGTTACCTCATCAGGTATTTACCATGTCTATTAAATCACATTTGTTTTTCTGAAATAAAGAGTTCAAGCTCATTTTTATTTCTAACATTGGAGGATTAGTGTTAGACAACCAATCTGATAAATTTATGAGCCAGTTCTCAACTCTGATTTCCATTAAACATTTTAATAGGCCCCACCAGACCAACTATCTTCTACATGATACAAGTCCTTACATGAACCTTCATTTGAAGTTTTGGCTTTGAATTCCCACCAGAGACATGTCCTTTCTGATGAAGGACATGTTTGCCAATCTTTATGCAACTCTATTCATGCAGCCTGGTAATACAGACTATATAATACAATATTTCCATAATGGTGGCTGCTGAATGCCATAACATATAATGTGAACAAATTTAGGAACTAAGAAAATAAATGTCTTTATGATAAATCCAGGATAGTCTTCCCGGTGTATGTATTTCTGTGGTTTCTAGCCTTTGATAAAAAAAAAAATCTCACTCTACAGCTGTTGTTTCATTACAGTCCTGTAAACTGTTTGACCATTTCCAATATTTCTGTATTTCAGTGGGTTTTTTTACCTTAGCAACTTTTAAGGTTAGTGGACTTCAACTCCCAGATTTCCACAGCCCTCCCAAATTCTGGGAGTTGAGGTCCACAAATATTCAGGCCTCTACAGGTGAGAAACTCTGTAATTATTAATAGCAATGAACTCCTTTGGAAAGGACTGATAGAACCAGGTTCATTGTTGGAGAGAAACCATCCTGAATGGGAGGGAGGCTCAAGCAAGGAAACCCAAGAAGGCTGGGTCTGACCCCACCTCCCTCTGAATGACTTAGAGCAGAGATGTCAAACTCAAGGCCCATGGGCTGGATCTGGCCTGTGAGGTGCTTAGATGTGGCCCATGGTGCCAGCCTGGAAATAGCAAAGGACCGCCCACGGTGCCTCCTCAGGCCCTGTTTTGGGCAGCAAAGTGCTGCAGGAGGCTGTCCAGGCCGAAAATGGGCCATGGGGGGAGGGTAAGCACAGCCCCCCTGCACTCCATTTTGCCCAGTAAAGTGTTGCAGGAGGTGTCTCTCCCCACTCCTCCCCTGGCCCGTGGAGGAGATCTACAGTGCTGATCCGGTCCTCGAAGAAATACAGTTTGACATCCCTGCTTTAGAGCCTTATCTAGTCTTTCCCATAAGAAAACTACCAGTCTGGAGAGATTCCTTTTATTATAGGCAGAGAACAATAAAGAAGCTAGTTTGAACTCTAGACATGTGGGCCTGGTTATTCATGTCTGACAGTTACATTACAAATGGGACAGACAGAAGGAAAAAATGTTAAACTCTCACAAAATATACTGTATTTCTACCCCCACCCCAAATCTCCCAAAAGAAAAATGGAGGAAGTGGTCACAAGATCATTTAATAGAGTAGGATAAATTGAGAGCCAAGCTGATTTCCTAAAAAAAACAAAAACAAAAACAGAAATCAGTACCAACTCAGAGTTTATTTACTTATTTTTATCCCATCATATGCCATATGCTAAACATATAAACAAACAAAATAAATAAATTAAATATCCCGCCTTTTATTTTTTATATATATAAGTAAGTCAAGGCAGCAAACATCTCATATTCCTTCCTCTTCTTATTTTCCCCACAATAACAACCCTCTGATATACGTTGGCCTAAGAAAGAAAGTCTAACTCAAAGTCACCCAGCCAGCTTCCATGCCTAAAACAGGACTAGAACTCACAGTCTCCTGGTTTCTAGGCCAGCAGTCTTTAAGCAGTACAACATGGGAAGAGTTAAGAGGATTCAGAGGCTTGAAACGCATAAAAAGTATGCTGACTGGTCTTTTTAAAGCCAGAAAGTAAGCATGAATGGATTCTTTAGTTTCAGTCACTAATTACTATGCTGAAGGAAGAGGCAGCTTTCACAGAGAAACTGTGGCCCAAGCAAGAGAGGTTAACCCCCTTGTCCCAATATGCTGTGGTACTGAACTGTATCAGGTCTACAGTCTTTACTTTGTAGCTTAAGACAAAGTCCAAGGGGAAAACATGGAGCTACACATGGTATCTTTAATGTATAGTGTGACCTTCAGACCTCTGCCTAGCTTCACAAACCAGGGATGCAGGTGTAGACTGCCTCTGGCTTTGTCCCACAGCTTTGTGGTGCAACTGCTGATGAATAAAGGCTACTGTGTAAGGGCACAAAACAGCTGCTGTCTCTTTCCTAGATGATTCTCTCTTTTTTTTAGAAAAACTTCCTCTCCGTAGTCTCCTCTAGGTTCAGCTACATCTTATGTTTAAGGCATGGCTACCAGCTGCATCTTTATTTATGTTCCTATTTTAAATGGACTAACCAGTTTTGTTGGGATAATGAGGAATAATTGTTCCTCTTGCAAGTTCTGATACTTGGAATACATTCCTAGAATCAAAAATCTTGAATTCTGAATGTATATAATCTGCAGGAATTTTTGGTTGCCGAATCTTGTGGAATTACATTTTAAAAGTTTATCCTGACAAGTTAACATCTGCCAATTTAAGGGAACTATTCTGCCAGGGGATACAATTCCATGTAGAATACAGATAGATATTGTAAGGATTATTGTAAGAGAAAATGTCATATTCTGGATACGACATTAAATGTAATGTCCAGAATATGGACATTTTCTAGAAAATATTGCTCTGAAGAAGTACACATTTGCTGACTGAACTGAATGGTGCATTAATGTTGACCTTTAAGATGTTCCTAGGTAGAACATTTACCTTCTTGAGATACTAAAATGCCCTTTTTTGTTTCATTCTCAGCTCCCTGCCGACCTTGCAGTGACACGGAAGTTCTCTTGGCTGTCTGCTCCAGTGACTTTGGTAAGTTTCCTTGATTTCTGGATGACTGCTGAGTTCACCATTGCTCTGTAAAATCCCATTCTTCCCTTGTGATAATCTGCTGGATTTGGCCTACAGAAACTTCACCAAACAGTGAAGAAACTGAAAGCCCCAGATTGTAACCAACAAGGGAGCCCTTTTCTGCTCATTTTGGAGTAAACAAAGTGTATCCAAGAAGTACAAAGGGGACAAGGGAGGAAAAGCCTTTATGGGGTTTTAGCTCTGAAGAGCTTCAATTAAATCATTGTGTTTGGCCAGTTCTTTTCTACCATGGACAAAGAAAGAGACGGGCTGTGGTAATAGTGGTGGAAGTTCAAAGGTTTTTAGGAGCAAGTAATAGGAATTATCCTCTTGATGTTTCTAAATAGACCCTTGATAAAAACTAAATCCCTGTTTCTGTAGAAGTTGTTGCTTTTAAAGATGAAGTTTATACTTAATTCTGCAAGGAATAACTACAACAGAGTCTTTTATTTTACTGGGCTCCTGACCTATAAGAAAGGAAGGACTTTCTCAAAATGTACAGAATGAAATAAAATATCGGTGAATGAAACTTTTTCGGGAATAGAAAATATTCTCTTTTACACTGGTCCAAAACTCTGACTAATTTTTCATTAAGGGTTACTTTTTAAAAATATCATTTGGGGAGAAGGGTTTTATAAAACCTGAAAGCAAAACAGACTCAATTCAGATAACCTTCTCTGAGTCATTTAAAAAAAATATCATTTGACGCATAGATATCCAATAGAAATCTTCTGTAGGCTCTCTGGATAGAAAGTGCTACAATATGGTTAGACTTTATCAGTATGCTTAGCAGAGATCCAGTAGAATTATGTATTATTTTTCTCCAGCTACATTTTGCCTGCAAAGATTGCCTGCATGAAGGGCTTAGATCTCAAATAGACATAAACACAGTGATCTGTGCCAACAAAAGGTAGCCCTTTTTCTGTTATGTCTCCCCCAAAGAGACAAGTGGTTTTCCTTAGAATGACTAGTGGGGTAACTGTTTTCCTCTTTATGGTAGTGAAATAGCATTAAAGAAATTTTCCCACGCTTGGAATCCAAAGTAAATGTTGTAATGAAACAGCTGGGCATGTCTGGTCTTGGACATGTGCTACAGATATAAATACAGTCTATTAGTATTGTGGATATAATAGGGGCATATTCTGAACAGGGAGGAGGATGCAACACCCAGACATTGTGGTGGGATTGCTCTTGCTCCGTCTTGATGGAAAATGTTGCCTAGACAGGTGGTGGCTTGCTGTGTGTATTTCTTCAGGGCAGAATGCCAAAGAATTCAGTGTAAATGTTACTGGCCATTAATAGAATGTGATTTAAATTTCTAGGGTGAGTTTGATGTAGGCATTTATTTATTTTAATAGTGAGGCTTATCCTGTTTAACTAATAGGCAAACTGGTCTTCTCCAGGTGTTTTGACCCCTCCGGATGTTTTGTTTTGGTTTGTTTTTTTAGGTTCCTTGACACATGGTTATTTGCAATTGTATTCTGAAACTTCCCAAAAGCTAAACACTGCTCCTTTCTTTATGCTAGCTTTAGAGATGAACTCTTAACTTTATGCAAATGAAGAAAATATTTGTTTCCCTATTTTGTCAACATTTGAAGTGGATAGATTGAGCGTTTAATAAAGAAAATACTCATTTCCCTATTTTGTGATCTTTTTGTAGTGGATAGATTGAATGCTGTTTTAGACACAGCTGAAATAAAAAACTGCCGTGGCTCTAAATCCCAAGATTATTGCAGTAGGCTTTAGTAGATTAAACATGGATCATAGCCTTTCTCAATTGTGAGCCCTTCAAATCTGTTGGACTAACGCTTCCCAGAATTTCCAGCTTTTGTCAGAATTGTAGTCCAACATACCTGGTTAGCCAAAAATTGGAGAAGGGTAGTTTATGATATATTTCTTTCCTGACGATTTAATAACTGAAATTCCCAAAAGAGCCGATTTTCCCAACATTTTTCTGGTTTTTCTACTGAGGAGATAATTTGACTTATATTGGAGGATTGATGCACACCATACATCAATATTAAGTCTTATTGGATAGCCATACCAGAACATTTCCCAAACTGGTAAAAGTAAAAGTTTCCCTGTCTGATTGTTTCAAACTCTAGGGAGTGATGCTCCTCTCTGTTCTTAGCCAAGGGAGCCAGTATTGTCCAAAGATGTTTATGGTCAACTGGCACATGAAACACTGTTACCTTCCCCTCAAAGTGGTACCTATTTACCTACTCGCATTTGCATGCTTTTGAACTGCTAGGTGGGCAGGACCTGGGGCAAGTATCAGGAGCTCACCATGTCACACAGTGCTCGGGTCTTGAACCTGCGCTGTCAGCCTTCCAGCTGTCAAGCTCAGTGTCTTTAACTGCTGAGCCATTGCACCCCTTGCTTCCCAAACTGATGTCTCACATTTGTCCTCAGTCTGGTTGATTTGGGGGAGTGGTAACCCAGGACATCTAGAGTTAAATACACTGAGGAAGGCTGCTATAGGAATATTAGATTTCAAAAATTGTGATCTAGACATCAGGTTACAAATCAGTACTCAATATTAACTTTTTAACATTCTCCAAAATATCTAATGATATTTGTGTATGAAGCTAGTTAAACTGTGGTTCGGGGCATTACTGTAAAATAGATCTTCCCCAGGCTGGGGATTATGAGAGTTAGAAACTAATATATGCAGAATGCAATATTTTTGGTAACATTACTAGTTTTTCTTTAGTTTTGAAAAATGGATTTAAAACAGACCATTCTTAATCCAACTTTGCATCATGTTTGTTTTTAATTTTAATTTTAAAAAAGTTGTAGTTTGGGAAGTTACCAATAACAAAAAATGTGGTGAAGATGGAGAGGTACTCATATAAAACTATAAAATTGCTTTTCCTGGATGTGTTTTAGGTACCTGAAACAGGAAACAAAACCCTTTCAAAAATAGTACTATATGTGCATAAACTTAGAATTATATGTACAGAACTTAAGGTTTCAATGCAGCAGTGTATAATTTAACGCACAAATGGTGTAAGAATTTAATTTTAAGAACACAACAGAATTTGCCTCATTTGGGGGAGGGATCTTAACATCTCGTCCTGCCGTTCTTTTTCTTCCAGGATGCCACTGAGTAAATATTTTGTTAACCAAAATCCCATATACTGTAGTGGGTGGAAATGTCTGTGCATCTTATACACCAAATGTTGCTGAAGTCCCACCCACCCGCAGGCCCCCACCCTTCGGCCTCTGCCTCCCGGCAATGTCCTCCTTGCCTGTTTCTGCTTCAGCACAGGGGCTGCAGGGATTGCCGTCGCCTATTGCTGCCTCCGCACACCCTATTTTCGGCCTCTGTGTGCCCCATATTCCGCCCGTTCTGGGCGGCGGGGGTCAGAACGGGCAGAAAACAGGATGTGCGGAGGCCGAAAATGGGGTGCGCGAAGGGGGCAATAGAAGATGGCAATCCCTGTAATCTGAAACAGTTTATCGTCGGGAGGCCAATTCAAGCAACAATCAGCTGCTTTTGCTAATCAGGCTGTGCTGAAGCAGAAACAGGCTATTTGCTGCAAGGAGGCAAATTGCTGGGAGACAGAGGCAGATTTTTTTCCCCTTGTTTTCCTCCCCAAAAGCTAGGTGTGTCTTATACTTTGGAGCATCTTATACTCTGAAAAATACGGTATATTAAAGACAATGAATAAATGCTCATATAAAAGGGTAGCTCTGTATCTAATTGGGTTTTTTTTTTCCTGTGTTTCTTCCTAGTTGTCAGAGGTACCATCCAAAGTGTAATCAATGAGGAGGATCAGCAAGATTCCATTATCAGTATAGACATCAATAGAATCTACAGGCAGAAAACAAGGATCTTCAACTCTGCTGAGGAGAGCGGTCGTTGGCAAGGACAGATCAAGACTCTGCTTCAATGTGGTGTAAAACCAGGAGAGGGAGACTTCCTCTTCACAGGCAGTATGCACTTTGGGGAGGTCAGGTTAGGCTGTGCCCCACGTTTCAAAGACTTCCAAAGGATGTACAAAGAAGCCAAGGACAAAGGACTAAATCCATGCGAAATTGACCGAGACTGAAACGATGTTCTTCAGCTGTAGGTTACTCTTAGAGCTCAGCCAGAACTAATTTTTAGTTGCTGCAGATCTGCTGATTTAAATGGAACTAATAACAGAGAGGAACCATCTGATGTCAGGAACAAAATATTCTCCTTTAAAGAGATCTGTAAGAGGAGACTGGATGAGCATTGAGTATGGAGGTTCATTGAAGTCTAGAGACTCCTTATTGCTGCTTGGAGGCTGGACTTCTTACAAATCCCGAGGTACTTCTAACCCTATGACCTTATGACTATAAGAACCACACAAGCTGGTCTTCGCGGCCAATGGCTTGCTTATGGAATTGACTGAAGTACAAAGCTAGAACGCAATCCCATATTTAGTCCATTTGAACTAAATTATTTTTATAAGTTCCCCGGAGTGGGGAGGAACAAAATGCGTCACAATCCATGTCTTAAAAATATCAATCAACCAATGAACCTTTGAATCTTTTGTAATGCTAATGTGTAAAATGTGTTAAGCAGATGTAGCATTTTGCATTGTATACACAGACGACAGTGTGGTAGAAGCTGGTGAACCCATTTTAACATTGATGCTTTGTTTAAAAAGAAAAAAGAAAAGAAAAAGGCTTGTTGTACATTTTTTAAAAAATGGTTTCTTATGACAGGAATTTATGGAATTAAACACTTGCTTTTCTTTTTTAAAGAGAGAGAATGTACAATTACCACCTGCAGTTTATGTTCAGAGTGGATGAGTTGTTTCCATTCCAGAGAAATAAAATGTTCCTGGATTTGAGTCAATGTTGTTGTGATTCCCATGCTGCTTCTGCCTTCTGCACTTTTAAATTTAACTGATTGGTATCTGCACCAAGGTGGCAAAAAATGCTATTTTGAGTGCAGATTTTGTTTATGTAAAACACTTGCACCACCTTCCAGGGACTGGAAACTTGCCTTCCATCTGAAGGCATTTGAAAAGCTGATAGCATCTTGAATTGTAACACTCTAGTCAGTACACCATACCAGCTTTGCTCAAATCTATGCAATTAAAGAGTGTCCTTCTGACGTTGTTCTTCATTTACATAATTTACATTCTTGTTTATAAATAAGACTTAGTGTTTCATTAAAAAAAGTACAGGGTGGAAATGAATGAGAATTGAAATACGTGAGCATCCACAGTGGAATGGAACACACATTTAATATAATGGAGATGTCTTAGTACAATCCACTTGTGCTTGATATATAGTTATCACTACTTTGTCATTGGAAATTGAATTTCCATTTATTCTCAGTTCTGTTATCTTCATTATTATTCTTTCACGCCAGTCTTTCACATTCTCGGCTTTCGGGGTTTATGGTAAGGACTAAAAGAATTGCAGCGATTATAGAAAACCATAGTAAAGAAATGGATTATTTAGCATTCCATAAGAACTTTGAAGGCATGGGATAGCCTCTGTACATTATAAAGCCAATAATTCCTTGTGTGTCCAATCACACTTGTCCAATAAGTAATTCTATTCTGTTTTAATTGATGTAAATTGATGTTGCTACAGAAGAACAACTCAAAGGTTTTTCTGCATACTTTTTTTTTTCATTTTTACTTATACAGTAATATATTGGGTCCAAATATTCAGCTATTTCCATTTGATCCTTTTACAAATGTATATACTCCACTTTTGATTAAATGGATCTGCAGATTTACTTTGCGCACCTTCAAGTTCAGCGTTGACTCCTGGCAACTGCCTGGAAAAGCCCCTGCAGTTTTCTTGGCAAGATGTCAGAAGTGGTTTGCTTTTGTCTCCTTCCGAGAGCTGAGAGAGTGTGACAGGCCCAAGGTCACCCAGCTGCTTTGTGCCTACAGTGGACTAGAACTCATTCTCCCAGTGTCCAACCTGCTGCCCTAATCACTACACCAAACTATATCTCCTCAAATTCACTTGCAACAGATTAAAATATGTCTATTACAATAGTTGCAAATTGAAAATTGCAATAAAACCAGTAATAAACGCTCAATAATAGAACACTGCATTGTTGTTGTTATTCTATGTCCTGCCAAGGCAAATAAAAGCTTATGACTGGCACTCACAACGTAGCATCTCTTTCCCTCTTAGGCCCTTATTTAAGTCAGTTTCCTGAATAAGTCTTCAGGCCTTTCAGGTTTCTTCTGAAGGAAAAGTTCTGATTATATCCCCATATTCTAAAGTTAATTTATGCCTTCCCAGCATGTCCATGGAGCATCTATGTTTGTCCTATAAATACTGGCTGGAGCCTGGCTTTTCTCTTGAAGTTACCAGCCACACTGATCACTCCCTTTCCAGCTCTATTCTAAGTTCTTTGTCCTCCCTGCATCTTAGGCTTTGCCATATGGCAACTTCTCTTTTGTGTGGGAAGTTTTCAAAATTGCTGACATGCATTGCCACATGCTTATTATCTCAATACTGGCAGGTGCACTCATAAAAATTAAAGACTCTATAAGGGAGGAGTTGACAACAGTAATTTAATACAGAGCCTTTTTTTTTTAACAACAAAAAGTGGAATATCATGGTCATGATCTTGATGATAGGCCACACCGGATGGCCAGTGATGCTACTCCCTGTCTTTATGTTGTGTTGTCAAACTTAACCTGTGGCTAAGGCCGTTTCTCTGAAACGCTGCCAGATCAGTTGAAAAGAAAGGATGGTGAGTTGTAAATGGAAGTGTAGAGCCAACTTTCTTGCTATGAAAGGAAACTTTTAAGTATCTCTTATGAATTGCCATTTTCCTTCATACTAAAGCTAATATTATATGGCTTTTAAGATTTGGCAGCATTTTAAGACTCAAGTTTTTTTTCTTAAAAATATTTTAAAGATCCCTTTGAAAATTGAAGCTGATGATTTCAAAAACAGCAATATGTATTTGAATGGTGCAATTGCAGTAAATTAATTTAAAGCAATAATGTTAGTATGTCTGAGCTTTCTAAGTTTGCAATTATGTAGTATTGATAATGGGAAATGTTGGTAAAATAAGAACTATAACTAAAATTTTTAATTATAGCCTTTAGCAGCTTGACATGTTGGCTTGACCTGACAGGGTCCTAAGGGCAGTGGAAGAAGAGGCCACTTTATTGACCTCACTCTTTGATAGAGAAGAACTGGAAACAGCAATTCATGATATGAGGAATGATAAACTGCAGGATTAAATGATATTCATGTTGAACAAATAAACATTTTGGAGATTTTGCCAAACAATGGTTGTTATCACTTTTTAATGTATGTGTGGCCTCAAATTATATTCTGAAGATTTGGAGGAAAGCCCGGCTTATTGCACTTCTGAAACCCAGAAAAGAACTGAACGACTCAAAGAATTTTTGTCCAATTTCCCTCCTATGTCATCCTTTCAAACTCTATGAGAGAGTTCTATGAAATAGAATGTTTCCTGTCATTGAAGCATCTCTTATTCCTCAATAAACTGTTTTCCTCAAAGGCCAGGTATTTAACCTCATCCAGCACACACGCACACACACACACACACAGGATGGCTTTCAGTTAGGTCTAATCAAGGGAGCTGCTATTGTGGATTTATCTGCAGCCTAGGACACAATCACAGGAAGCTTTTCTTGGAATTATATAATGTCACACATGATCTTGCTCTGATTAAATGTACTGATGATTTTTCACTGCCTTCTAGGGAAAAAAGAACTGGTGGAGAGCCCAGCAACATGGCCTTCCACAGAGGAATGTTCTTGCCCTCTGTTATTCAATATACACACCGATGATCAACCTATTGGTACTGATACATTGTCTTTCATCTATGCTGATGATTTGGCACTTACCATTCAGGGAACTAACTTCTGGCTCTTAAAAATATGTCAGAATACTATACTGAGAACAGGCTAAAACCAAACTACCAAAAAGCAAAAAATGACTGTGCGTTCCAGCCCCCAAAATAGGCAGGCCAGATGTAGGCTCAATATTATCTGGGATGGAATGGCACAGTGCGAAAAGCTACGTTACCTTGGTGTTACACTGGACCGAACATTAACCTTTAAAAGACATTGTTGCAATTTGTAACACAACATATCTTACCTATAATAATCTCAGAAAGCTGGCTGGAACTATTTGGGGTGCCCATACCGTTACTCTTTGAATGGCCACCCTTGTATTGTGTTACTTGGTGGGAGATTACGCCTGCCCTATTTGGGGTTGGTTTGCACACTTTACACAGGTGGATAGGAAGTTTAGTGATACATGCCGTATCATTACTGGATGCCTGCATTCCTCCCCGGTTGACAAACTATATATCTTGGCAAAATGGCCCTGCCAGGCGTTATTCTCCAAGAAGTTGGCTTCCTATATAAGTCACAAGACATGGAACATGGAAAGGTATTACATGATCCAGCAAACCAATTATTGGCCAAGTACTCCCTACAAAAAGATTGAAATCAAGAAGAAACTTTTTAGATTGTGCCAAGGAGATTGTTACTACAAAAGAACAATTAAAAAGATAGAAATTTCTAATTAAACATCTTCATAATTAGATAGAACTGATTGAGGAGTTGCCTGGAAGCTCACAGGAGGAATGGAGAATTTGGAGATGTTTAAACGACTACACAGAGTTTTGCCTAGAACTAAACACCACAGAGGATATGTACTGCAAATGTGGCACTATTCAAACAATTATCCATCTTTTACAGTACCCCCCTGGGACTCGCATGCATATAGAATGACTTGCTGGTTTGAAATATCCTTGCCATCAATGTGGCCCAGCATTGGGCTAGAACTATATAAATTTATGTTGTATTAAAGTTTTTAATCTATTTAAATTAACAATTTCCCCTTTCTAATTTCTGCATTTCTGACACAAGGTGAGATGAGCTTGACTTGTCCTTACATTTCCTGGGGTGGTTGGGGGCTTTTCTACAGCTGGAGAGAAGCCATTATTACTCATCAATTCTAGAGGAATATGCTTCATATTAAATGTAGGACTGTCTACTTTATACCAGTTTAATTTTCATGGAAGACAAGATAATTTTCTTTGCTGAAAATCCTAGGATGAAAGAAGAATTATCCTTGCAAATAATAACTCATTCAGCATGGCTTCCCCATAAATCATGTTTCAAAGGAAGAAACCTCTTAATTCCTGATTTCTTTGATTAGAAGTTTCAAGGGTGGGTTGTTTGGATTGGCAGAGGTGTGTCCACCCTGAACTGGAATAATAAGGGTGTGGCAAATAATATCTTCCTGTGGTCATTTTGGAGCATACCATTTTATTATTATTTTGGAGTTGTACCTGCTTGTTAGGGTAAGGTTTTTTTTTTCTTTGTAATAGGATCAATTTTCATGTAAACAACTTGTGCAAACTGGCCTCTATCCAAGAAGAGCTCATCTATTCATTGTAACAAAATGTTCAATACAATGTCCTAGGAAAAGCATGAGGCAATCAGATTTCCAATCCACTCAAGATTGAGATCAAGATCAAGAGCATTAGTTTGAGAGAAGAGTCCCTGTTCTTTCTGATAGTTGGTGGGCAAACCTTTCTCTTCCAGCAAGTAATGGAATGACCTATCACATTGGTAATTGGTTGGGAAATAAGACACTGCTGAATGATAGACGATAGGCATCCACAGGACGTTTATTTATTTTTATATCCTGGGTGTCACTGTTCCGAGCAATGCACCCAATTCAAACAGAACTCTTACACGCCAGGTAGATTCAAAAGACCCTTTAGTGAGTACATGGGCTGGGCACTTAGTGAAGTGAAGCTACTGTAGCTCTACAGGATTTCTATCCTTCAGTGACAGAACAAGGCTTGCAACTCTCCACCCCCTCCAGGTGTGCTTGGGCATGTAGGTTAATCAATAGTAATGTCTCCCTCGATCTCAGCAGCTGTTCAGCATTATGACCTTGCTTTCCACGCTGGATCTGGTCACTATTACGTCACTATACGCTAAGCAATTCACCCTACTCCTCAAACCCTTCTGTGTTTCATCCCTCATCCCTCTCCTTGCTGGCCCACTTTCCACTCCCCACATGTGTGCAACTAAGAAACGGAGCGCAGGTAAGCATGGCTTTGAACCGATGCCGTTTTGGAAGTTGACACTGGGATCTTCCAGATATATGAGTTTGTAAGATGAATTGGGAGGAGCAGATGTGGTTTGCACTATTAAGCTGGGGAAAGCCAAGTTGGCTATTTGAGAACAATTACTAAGGCTGAGAGTCCCTGCTTTTAATGTCCTCAGCCTAATATGCACCTGATATATAGCACCTGATATATAGCACTGAATATAGCATTGCAGTCACAAAAATCCATTTCTTGCGTGCTTTTAAAAATTATTTATAATGTATTTGTATTTCAAAACCAAATTTTCTCAGGACAATTTGCAATACAATAATGTACTATACTGATCTTATCACACACTTAGAGAAGGAAATTTCCCTGAGGACCATAGGGTTTTTTCAAAGGTAAGTGCACCTATGATTAAACACTTTTAAACCTAAAAGTGGTCATTAACTGTTAAGAAAAAATGCTGAGACAATGATTTTTGGAGACTCTGACCTGAAAGTGTAGTGTTTTTTTAAAAAAAATATCTAAAATAAACATTTCTCTTTAACTCACAACAGCTCACATTCACTTGCTACATTTTTAGAGTTTCTATAGAAATCCCTGCATGGAACATTAATGTGATTTCATCTTTGAAGCTGCAAAAGTTTTTCCTTGGTCTGAAGGTGGATTAAAGTCTTACAAGGAAGCATATATAATGTCTTTTCAAAGTTTGAGTATCTACCAATATAATCAATTTTTTTTCTTTTTGACCTTTCTCACTATTATGAGTTGGTTATAATGAGATTGGTATGTGGGTTCTTTTGTTCTCCCTTTAAAAGAAATCTATATAAGGGAACTTGCTTGTGCAGAAAGAACATTTTAATTCATAGAAAGTAAATAATTCATTACTATCCATTTGGTTCCTAGTGTATGGAATTCAAACTCTCAGGGGAATTATCACACACTGGTTTTGCCACTATTGCAAACACATCAGTTTATATGATGGTGGCAGATTGTTTCATCATCTAAGTTCGTTCATTCATTCATTCAATCATTCATTATTCATTCATTCATTCATCCATCCATCCATTCATTCATTCATTCATTCATTCATTCATTCATTCATTCATTCATTCATTCATTTGTATGACTATTGTCATGATATTTGTCTTTGGATGAAAAATAGCAAGTTTAAAATAACAATAAGGACAAGAGAAACTGAGCACATTAGATAGCACAGATATGCGAATTAACACTCCCCACCCCCAGTTAGACTTCCTATCACAGGGCCCAGAGAAAAGCCAAGCTTTTAATGTCTGTGGAGATTATCAGTCATCGAGGGCATAGTTGTCTCAAAAGTGCTTTTTTTTTTCAAAAGGCAATGGGATTGTTTTTTTCCTTGAGGAAGAAGAAGAAAACATTTTGGTTCTCATCCAAGAAGCTTCATCAAGAAGCCCCGCCATCAGAACCGATGAAGCTTTTGGACGACAATGAAAATGTTTTCTTCTTCCTCAAGGGAAAAACAGTCCAGCTGCCTTCTGAAGAAAAAAAAAGAGAGCAACTTTGAGACCAAATTTTTAACGTCGTATGAAAATAAAGGTCAGGGTCAACTAACTTTTTTAGGGTATGCTGATCCGCAGAGTAGGTGCAGTGATTAAATTTGGAACTCAAGAATATACAAGATATTCAATATTGAAAACACTTCTCCTAAGTGATTTCAGGGATTAGATTTCCTTGCAAGATGCTAGATTATTAGATAAGGCCAGTGTAGCATAGTGGTTCAAGGTGATGAACCTAGCTTGAAAAATCCCATGTTGGAGTCCTCATGTGATTTCAAAGCTCACTGTGGCTCATCCATTCTCTTTCATCTCAAATCACATATTTCCTGTTGAGTTGAGTTTCTTGTTATTCTCAAGAGAAAAAGTGGAAGAAGGAGGCTGGAGGAGTCACATTGCTTGTGTAAGAACATTATATTCTATAGAAGAAACAAATGTCAATTAAATGAATGGAACCGCACTACATATTGAATTTTTAACTTTTTATTGCTTTCAGAGGGGCAGGAATGATCCTAGCATGTTCCCTACATCATCACTGCACTTTTCAAGCGACTGTTTTAAAGAACTGCAGTAGACAATAAAGTAAGGATTTAAAATTCAAAGTGACAGAAAACAACCATAAGAAGATATGATAAAATGGGCTATCACTCCTGAAAGTTTTGCTATAAGAAACATGTTGCCATTTTAAAATGTTGCAAAAAGTTGATTGATAATGTTTTAAACTGCAAATAGAATAAGTATACATAATACAGCCACCTATCTTAGATTAACTTTAACGATTGGGCAAGTCATGATTGGAGCAGTTTATTGAAAGAGGTAATATGCCCTAAAACAAATAGGTGAATCAGAGTACTAAATTCTCTCTTTGATTTCGAAGACTTGCAAAAGCCACCTTGTTTCATTTTGGAAAATGAGAAATGTTACATATGAATCACAGTAGAATGAAGGTGAGGAGAATACTGACTTGGCTAGTGATGTAGACATGACAAGACATGGATCTCTAAGGCTAGGAAAGACCAAACAGAATTAGCTGGGTGTAGCACTGTGGTTAGCACATGGATTCCAATATGGGCATGAGCTCTTTCATCTAGAGAGTTTTGGTCTTCTTTAGAGTTATGTAGCTCTCTGCAGAATTAGAAAACAGTTAACAAGCCCTTTTCATGTGAAGAAATGGTGTTGAGATCATAAAATAAATTTTACAGTCAAACTCTTCCATTAGGTCAGGCCCATGGAAAAGAGGTAGTTAACCGACTTATGTGTACAGTATGTAGGAGTTTGTGTGAAATTTGTGGTCCTTGTATGTTACTGAATTACATTTCCCAGCATTACATTTTCCAGCATTAGTCATGCTAGCTGAGATCTCTGGAAGTTATAGTCCCACTACACCTGGAGAGCCACAAATTCCCCACTCCAGCATATGACATAGGAATGTAGCACAGGAAAGACAAAATTGCTCAATATCACACACTCACATACAGCACACACACCACACACACACACACACACACACAAGTCACATGTCCCATGGCATCAAAAGAATCACTTGTGGGAAATCTCTAAATTTGATAGATAGATTAGATGATAGATAGCTGATAGATAGATAGGAGAGAGAGAGAGAGAGAGAGAGAGAGGATAGATATGGATGGATGGATGATAGAATTACTATTTCTTCCTTCCCCAAATAATGATCCAGTAATAAAGTTGTTGATACTGGAAGGAAACAATAGTAGCAAACCTTTCGCTATGAGTCGAGATCAAAGGTTATCTGCTTTTTATTACAAGTTTGAGATTAGTTTTGTGATTTAAGTACTTACAATGTGCTATCCTGTAAACTGCACAGGTTTTATCTACACATATCTCAGGATTACAAGTCACATGGTAGATGGTTGTCTTAAATATCATCTTACAAGAATATAATAGTTTAACAGTTGTTCCACAGAACCTTTTTTTTTCTACATGATTGGAAGGATCCAAGACATTCACTTGCAATGCTTCTATGATAAACAAAATCTGAAATATGTTCTTAAGGAGTCCTGGTGGCGCAGTGGTTAGAATGCAACATTTTAGAATAGAATAGAATAGAATAGAATAGAATAGAATAGAATAGAATAGAATAGAATAGAATAGAATAGAATAGAATAGAATTCTTTATTTGGCTAAGTGTGATTGGACACACAAGGAATTTGTCTTTGGTGCATATGCTCTCAGTGTTCATAAAAAGAAAAAAATACATTCATCAAGAATCATAAGACACAAAACTTAGTAATAGTCATAGGTTACTAAATAAGCAATCAATGCCCACTGCCAGGAGTTCAATCCTCACTGGCTCAAGGCTGACTCTTACTTCCATCTTTCCAAGGTCAGTAAAATGAGGATCCAGATTGTTGGGGGCAATATGCTGACTCTATAAACCACTTAGAGAGGGCTGTAAAGCATTACGGAGCAGTATACAAGTCTAAGTGCTATTGCTATTAAGGGTGAGATTCCATGACACAAATGTCATTCATTGCAATATGGCATCTATTTGTCCTGCAGCCATCTCACCAGTTCACATCTTGAGAAGGTCAGACATTATGAGCATCTCCACCACTTTTCATATGGGGTGGTTGAGATTGTCTTTGTTTTTATAAGAGACATCACAATACATAATATCCCTTTCCAGTTGGCACAAAAGCTTCTGTTCCTTTAATAAATTCATAGAGGAAGACTTTATCAGTGCATGTCATATTTAGGAATGAATAAAGAGCTATCCAACCACAGAACTCTTTGTGGTGTGTACAAAAGAGGAATATTAAGTTGATATTATACTAGTGGAACAGTGCCAGTAATTTGAGATGCTCATATGCTTTGGCAAGTCAGAAGAACCAGCTTTCCTGTGCAGTCATGTCTGTTGACAGCAGTATTTAAAGTGGAAAAAAGAGGAGGTGTATGGGTAGGTGGATCTGCCAGCATCTGGCAGCCAATTCTGGAACAGGTCTCTCCAGTTAATGAAAAGAATGCTGACTCAGTCAAACCAGTTTGGGCTGAGCTATTATTTGCATCTATTTATAAAAGCTTTTTTTTAAAAGTCAGGTTAATTTGGACATGGTAAGAACACGTGCAGAAAAGGATGGTGGTAAATGAATTCTTGTATGTGAATTTTATTCTCACATATGTTAAATGCGAATATTAATCTTCCATTAAAAGGCTAAATGTTTCTCCTATTATTTTTTCCTATCTTAGCTCTGCTTTTTACATATTTTAGTTAATGTTTTTTTAAAAATAAGTATTATATAATGGTTTTAAGTAGTGATTGTTTTACACAGTATTTTCTTGGATCATTGTTGGCTTCCCAGAGTCACTTTTCGTGAGATGGTTGACCATGTAAATTTGATAAATAAATAAAGTATTTGCTATTGAGTTAGTTAGAGTCAACTCTTCTTCCTCTCTCTTGCCTTTCATAATACATGAATGAAGTAAGTGAAGCAGAAATCAATAACATCACAACAACCCTAACCCTAACCCTAACCCTTTGAATTCCTAGAGAGTGGGTTAGGTTTTTTTTCTTTAAAAAAAAAATCTTTGTAGGAATCTTATTCCAGGGGGCAAGTATTGCTACAGTGAAGACATGCTTCTGGGGTTCTGATTGGTGGCATTTTGTAATTGAAGGAATCCAGCAGATAATATTGAAGACAGGCCATATTTCTAAGGAAAAAATGAGGAACTGAAACGAGATCCACTAAAAGCAGAACTGACAATATGGTGAATAGTCCAGTCCATTGTAATTCCCCTCCAGTCAAGGAGAGGACCCAAGATCAACCACAAACGTTCCATACAGTTCCTCATGAGGAAAGTGCAAGACAATGGTCTCTGATGGGTTTAAAGCTCTGGGAGATGAGAACATAGCCATCATTTGCACAAAATGAGGTTACCTTTTCAAAAGGATACTTCCTTTTTTAATCACTTTTAATTAAAAGCTTATTAACTGCTTTTCAGCTACTACGAATCCTTGCATCAATAGGTTTTACAGCATTGGGTGAGTTTCCTTCAATTCTTAGCAAAAGAAGTTAAAATATCAGTTTAAGGACTTAGTTTTGTTTTCTTTTGGAATAAACAATGAAGAGGGATTCGAATTTTGATTTTGGAAAGTTATAACCACAGTAAGGAAGTAAATTTAAAATAAGATCTTTGAATTAATTATGAGAATCCTTCCCATGGGAAAATGCTTTGGTTCTGAAATCTCTTTAAAAAAATGATAGAATTAGTCTTTCAAAACTGGACACTAGAGGGATCCAGAAGGCACTAAAGATTACAATTAAATGAGAAGAACACTAATATTTGACTCATTGATTCATTGGCAAAAACTCTCCATCTACTTCACTATTGTAGTTCTCAACTCCTAGAGTTGCCTTGTTTGTCTAAAATTTTGTCATTAGAGTTTTGTTTGAAAATGTTTTTTGTAAAGATATAGTATTTACCTATAGATATATCTATGATTTAACATATAATAGGAGAGTTGGAAGGGACCTCGTAGGTCATCTAGTACAACCCCCCCCCACGCCCAGGCAGGAGAACCCCTACACCATTTCTGACAAATGGCAGTCCAATCTCTTCTTGAAAATCTCAAGTG
>JANHFL010001720.1:188666-202583 GCA_032468155.1 Oxyrhabdium leporinum | reverse complement strand
CTTTCTTTCTTTCTTTCTTTCTTTCTTTCTTTCTTTCTTTCTTTCTTTCTTTGGCAGACTTGATATGCTACTTTCAATTGACTGTTTCAATTGACTGTTACGTAGGTACATTGGTTACAGCCATTCCATGGTATTCTTTTACTATTAATAAAAAAATCATTTCCATATAATTGCTTATTCAAACTGTGCCACAATGCACTCTGCTAATGTTTTGTATGTCACTTATATTTGTAAATAGTGTTTTTTCTTTATTGATTGCACTGTAAAACTTACGTATGTCTGGGTAGACACTTTTTTTAATCTTGACTTGTTTGGAAATTTGCATTGGTTATGCCAGATCATATTAATGCTTACACTATATAACAAATTAATTCCACTGTAATACATTATTGTTATGGTTTATAAATAAATAAATCTTGGTATTAGGTTCATCCAAACTATATAAGTGAAACTTTCTTTGCACTGAAAATTATTCGACAGACTGTGAATAACCTAACTGATTTTAATAGAATTATATGTGTGTGTGTGTGTGTGTGTGTGTATTCTTATATTGGAATTAGTGATACTTAGTCACCACAGTGTCCCTGTAATGATATGTATGTTTAAAAAAAAAATAAAAACACTTTACATTAAAAAAAAATAGAATTGAACTGCCGGCAACCAGCAGTCAGCAGAAGTAGCCTGCAGTACTGCATTCTAACCACCGTGCCACCACAAGATGACAGTCAAGACATATAACAAACTCTAACATACTGCAGCCATCTTATGCTCATCCATATTTTTGCAGAGCAAAACTGGTAGGCTCATTTATGAAATCAAGAATCCCTCATTCCGAGATATGCTACCAAGACATTGTCTTTACCCCACAAATTCACATTCTATTGCTCAACATCTAAGGAGCAAAAAGAATACTAAGGCATTGCAAAAAGTAATGGTTGGGCAATTCATTCATTTTGTTTTATATGATTTATGTGGCCACCCATCTCACAATCACAACAGTGATTTATGCCTTTTCCTTTTCTGGATATATGCATTTATTACCCAAGGTAGAGCTGCAATGAATGCAATAATTTCATCACAAACTACTGGTTTAATCCACTTTCAAGTGATAGGATGCCTATTTTTATGGTAAAATAAAATCCAGAGAAAACGTAATTAGTAAAAGTCCCGCTGATAATACATCAGTTTGACTAACCTTAACTTGTCAATATTGTTGACAGAGGAATTACACAATGACACAATGTAGTGGTGATAGTGAGTCTCCTTGAAAAATCCCTCTCTTGATATTAATCTAGCCCAGTCTATCACCATTGGCCAGCAATTGTGCCTTTGATTTTTGCATAAAGCTTCTGGTATTTCTACTGATTCTTGTTGTTTCTAGGCACTTAATTATTCCTTTTCCTTCATTTTTTTTAAAATATCAGTTAGGAGCTGGTCTTTTGTTCCTCTGTTGTTTGGGCAGTTTCCTTTCTGCTCAGGGGGAAAGAGCTTGTTTTCAATAAGATGCTATTGGACTACCACACCAGTTAGCAATTTGCAAGTTGTTGATAAGCAAGTAATTAGCCTGTAGTTGCCAGGTACTGCCCCTTTTGTTACATCTTTCATTATCGGATAGGTTTTGCCAGAAGTTAACCAATCTTCAATTTTACCTCCCCACATTATGTTACTAAACTGCGTGGCAATGAGCAAATATTGTTATGGTATCATCTATGGAGATTCTCAGTCATCCAGGTCATGATTGTTCCAAAGGGGCTTTTTCAAGAGGCAACTGGACTTTCTGGGGTTTTTTTGAAGACGTTTCGCTTCTTCAGCTTCTTGGATGAGAAGTGAAACATCTTCAAAGAAAAACCAGAAAGTCCAGTTGCCTCTTGAAAAAGCACCTTTGGGATATTAAAGTTATTATTGCAGGATGTAAGCTGTTCCAGGTAAAGCTGGGGTTTTTTTTGCAATTTACTGATGGTGATTTTGTCAGTGCTGATGGTGTTCAAGTGGTACTCCAGTTTCATTATTGTTTGTTGCACAATAATCTAAGCAAAGGTAGTAGTACCAATAGTGATAGGTGCTATGTGTATAATCCCAGAACAACTGGAACACCACTTGACCACTATCAGCATTGATAAAATCACCATCAATGAATTGCAAAAGACAGCCTTACTCGGAACAGCTTATATCCTGTGACAATAACTTTAACACTATCCAATATCTATATCTATCTATCCAAGGTCCTTGGGAAGCACTTGATAGGTAGACAAAAAAATGTCAAAGTCAGTCTGAACATCTGGTTGACTGTGCAATGAAGTCATTCTATTTGTATTTGTAGGTCTTTGTAGTATTATTAATTGCACAGCCAGCCAGATGTTTAGACTGGATTTGGCATTTTTATTCACCTAACCAGTCCTTCTCAAGGACCTGGGATATTGTTGTTGTTATTATTATTTTGAATTGTGATTTCATTGATTTCTTGCATGCTACCTTGAGAGTTAAGGATAAAAATATATTAAAAAGTAAAGAAATAAGTATCTTAGACACTTAGTGGATATCTAAGGACAGAAAAGCAAAAGAAAACCACAGAGAGGTAGATTTTTACATATCACCACATTTCTATTCCGTGATGCATTTGGTCAATGATAATAATAACTGGCCAGGATTATATCTGCATGCATTTCACCAATATTGTTTTGGGTGGGTGGAAATTATCCCAGCTATTAAAAAAGAGGAGAAGCTTTCCAGAAGTGGCAAGGTTAAATATAATTATAGCTTTGTGTTTAAGTGGGGTAAGTTTACATTTTACTCACATCTAGGTTAAATTATATATTGAAGTCACATGGTATTTGATGCATGCATGCAAACATGCTGGCATACTAATCAATAGAAAAATAGATATGGTGCCATGAATGCACTCTACCTAGCCTTATTATTTATTGCTAAAATCAGCTCAGGCCAGGATTTATTGCTTCTCACAGGCTTGACCCTGTTGGCCAATCGGAGCTGCACATATCTTCTAATTAAAAAAGTAATTTCCCTAGTGAATATAGATGTTTTCTCACAACAGAGTTACACATCTGTGCAGCCAGGAATGTGCCAATTGCTCTTCATCCATCCTCCATAGATTTGGGACTAATGCAAGGCTATGATTTTTATGCATTTTACCAAAGAGGAGACCAATTAGTTCGGGGGGGGGGGGGGATCAATATTGCTGAACCTGAGTGCATTCATCATTCAGTAAATCCTTGGAACCACTGCTCAGATGTCGTTATTGCGACATCTCCCCCGCCCCACAAGGAGGAGTGATTGTGCTCTCTGAAGGATATAATGTGAGCTTGATGTTGTCAATGATCCATCACTAGAGCCTCTTAAAGTTGCAATAATACAAGGGCTATGAAAAGCGAAAGGGATGTAAGTGCCTTCAGCTTACAATGATAATGAGTACAACAGTTTGCAGGCATAGCAGTAAATCAAATGAACTGTAGCTATAAAAGAAGTGCTTTGGCACTTGGATGGGATCCTGGACCGCTTCAGCAATAAAAGAAACCGTGCATACAAATGAGAAGCCATTTATCTCCTATTTTGGGGAGAGCCACCTAGACAGTACATTGATAAGGTTGTCTGCACAAAGCGTGGCATCCTCTCTCTGAAACTAACCCACCTAAAGTGATTGCGTGGCAGGCCTTGATGCTTAGATGGATGATCTGTGATAAAGAAAGAATATTCCATTTTTAGAATGGAAACGGAGCTAAAGAGGTTTTTCTATTTGGAACCTCACAGCCATTTCCTTAGTACATACTTGATTGAGAAAGTAATAGGAGCTTTAAAAATTATTTTTCCTCACAAAAGGCTTGTAAATATAGTTATAAATGCATTAAAAATCCAACGTTTAAAAATTGGACACTTAGTTCTTGTTGGTTAACTTGAACGTGTGGGTGTGTATAAATAAAACATACACACGCTATAGGGACCCATTTCCTAACAAATAAAAATCCACTGGGGTGGAAATGAGGAAATAATGAACTGAAACTTTAAAAAAGAAATAAAAATGCTTTTGGAGGGAGGAGGCAGTATCAGTCTAAAGATGCTAATATGGTGAGATATTAGGAGAAGATAACATACACCTCACAAATGCTGTCACCTTGCCATTAACTGTCGTTTGAAGGGGGGGGATGAATCTTCATGGTACGAGCCTACAATATCTGAAATATTAGCTCTTTGCTTATAATCAGGTACCCCACTATTTGAGAGATTAAGGTAGAGTTAGGATTGGTGGGTGCCTGAGACAAGAATTATAGGATTTCTTCCTTCATGAAAGTAAAATAGGAATGCTTATTAACATAAACTGGATTGGGTTCCTCACCCATCTAGTACAACAATGTGGTCTCACAGTGGTCAACCCATTGCACAAGTAACCCTTCTAGTCTTCCAGCAGATGGCCTTCAGAAGCAGTCACCCTGTCATCAAGGTTCTTCATTTTGATAGGCAGCCAAGTTCCCTCCTTCTACTCCCTTTGTTATTGTCATAGGTCCAGGGTGGAAGACCAATAACACCAAGACCAAAACAAATCCTTGTAAAATGATCAACAAATTGCCTAAAAACTGTAATTGCATGAACTACATGTATAGGTGCGGTGGGCAATCCTTTCCCCACTGATCATGTGCAACACTATCTCTGCAGCCTCTCACAACTTAGGTCATTTCAGAAGCAAAACAATAAATTTCAGCAATGGCATATCCCTATTTTTTTTCATTTTTTAAAAAAAGTGCTTTAAAATTGACCCTTTAGCAGACCATGGGGAAGCACCTAGTGCTTTGACTCAGCCAGAGGAAGGTCACAAATTCCTGTTTTTTATTTATTTATTTATTTATTTATTTATTTATTTGTGTGTGTGTGTGTGTGTGTGTGTATCTGCATCTCATCTCATTACAAAGCTAAGTACCACCTCAAGTTGAACAAGGAGAAATTTCTTCAAGGAGAGCCATTGTGGCAGAAGCAACTTGCCGATGATCCAATCTTTAATCTTATAGGATATCAGACTATCCGCAGATGACAGGAGCAGATGGACAAATATTGACCAACACCTGTTACCACTTCATCAGCCTGGATCCTGGCCCCTCTCAGGTTAGAGTCTATTAACCAACAGTTTTAAGGCTGTACATCCAGCAGGCAAACTGTAAAAGCAGGCTGCATTCAAAGGGACTAGTATTCATGGGAGAAAGGTGTGCTTATCACTATAGTTATGCAAAGGTTGGCGTTTTCCAGAAAGTTTCACAGTGAGGATTACCTAGGGGTTTATGCAAACCCTTCAAAAGAGGGGCTTTGCTTTGGGGCACAGAAGTGCAAGCTAAACACGCGATTGAAACAGCTGCATATTTTGCCACGATCACGCAACTACTTCAGAATTTGCTCCTGGATAGTCTTGACATGCAGCAGTAAGCACTGTCACTTCATTTTGCTTTCTTTCCCTTGCCACCCAGCATCAATACAAAACAACTATTTTGAAGAAGGTGTGCAATGCTACTTCATCCATTTGTGGACTGGACAGATGAATCCAAATGGGAAGGACCAGGTTTAGGAAAGGTAGGCTCCGATACCATCTTATCACTGTTGGGCTAGCATTTCTCTTGGTCTCCCCTTGATCGCCTTCCTGATCTGAGAAGCCAGGGTTATGAATTGAACCAGACAACTCCCGTACTTAAGTATATTTTCAGAAAGAAGAAATAACATGGCAATTCTTCAGCAGTAGCAAGAAAGGCTCATCGCATGTAGGATGACTCCAGGACCAACGATCCAACCTCAAGGGAAGGTTCTTTCTTCATGATCTTATTAGCAGTGCCTATTCAAATAATGGGTGATAAATAGTGTACAGCATTATGCCTGGAGACTTCTACTTACCTGAGGTGACATGTAAAGACTTGTTTCTTTTCTTTTTGCTGGATTTATCCAAAAAAACAGGTTTTTTTAAGTATTGAAGACATTTGTAGTAAGGATCAACAAGCATTTGAATGGGTGACAAAGGTTGTCCTGTTTTAAAAAAAAGAAACAATGTGCAAAGTTGGTTTATTTGACCAGAGACATGTTGCTTTTTTGGATTATTCTTTTTGGATTTGCTGATATATTGACTGTAAAAATGTACTATATTTGATTTGCTTATTTTTATTTATTTTTATTTATTTTATTTATCAAATTTAGAGACTGCCCATCTCACTCTTAGACTGACTTTTACTTTTAACAAGGTGTTTAAGCTTTTTTCCCTTTATAGTTACTTTATATATCGTTTTATTTATTTATTAGGTTTTTATTCTACCTTTATTATTTTATAAGTAATTCAAAGCAACAAATATATTTAATATTACTTTCTCCTCTTCTTTTTCAGTAACAAGAACCTGTAAGGTGGGTTGGGCTGTGAGTAACTGGCCCAAGGTCACCTAGCTGGTTTTCATACCTAAGGCAGACTAGAACTCACTGTCTCCTGGTTTCTTGGCCAACACCTTAACCATTACACCAAACTGGCTCTGAGACTTTTTACTTAAAGGAAATAAATTCAGGAGCTTATTATTTTTAAAAGAGAAATTATCCCTCTTTGTTATGCTAAATTGTAATCTTCGTTTATGTTAGGATACTGAGATTACTTTAATAAATGTGGATTTGTTTATAGTTTATAGTTTAGATATGGCATGTTGATTTGGGGTGATTTTTTTGGAATTGTTGGCACTTGGAGGGGGAAAATATTGTGTATTGGAGTTTGTCTCTTTTAAAGGAGAAATGATCCCACTTGTCATGTTAAACTTAAGGGGGGTGTTACTTACATTAGGATACTGAGATCATGTTAGGACCTTTAAATGGGTTTTTCTTAAAGCTAATGGTTGAAATGTGGGATGTTGAGTTTTATATATGTTGATTAATGCAAATTTTAGAGCTCTGTTTGCACTTTTTGCCAATAATTGGATTGGAGAAGATTTGTTTGATTTGCCTATTGTTAAAAGATGGGTGATGGGATGAAGTTTTATATTTATTAATTAAGATGTAAAGAGATTATGAAATTAAAATTGTTTATACTTGTCAAGATGAGGATGGAAAGTTGCTTTATGCAGAAGGGGTCCTTTTTTGCTTTCTTGCACTCTTTTCTGCACTTTTTGCTTTCCTGCACTTTTTTTCCCCTTTTCCTTTTTCTTTTTTAGTTTGTGTTATTTTTATTATTATAATTAAACTTAATCAAACTTATATAAACTTACCTTTTTACTATAATGATGTTTCATTCTGCAGTTTGCAAGCCAGAAATCATTCATAAAATAAAATTAGCACTAAGCTCCATTTTTCTTTTTCTATGACAATGTTTTAAATAATAAGCAATCTATATGCAATAATCAATGATCAAATTACATTAACCAATTAGAGTTTATTAAAGATTAACATGATAGATCAGATAACGGAGTCCAATATTACTTACTTACTCAATTTGTATATCTCCCTAATCAAGACTCCCAGAACTTTACAAAAATAAAAACAAACCAATTCTAGCATCAATATTAGTACCATAATAACAATATACAGCTCAACAGCATCTACTGATCCCCCAAATGCCCACTGGAACAATTTTGTTATCAACATTATACCATTTTTCCAGGTCACATTAAGAGTCCTAACAATAAGATTCTGTACTCTCATTAAAAAAGAATAGACAAAACATTGAAGGATAAGACTCATAATAATCTAACAGGGTCCTTTTTTCTCCAGCAGACAGAGATTTAAGGCCCCACATCTTGAACCTTGAGACAGACATGATGACTTCTTATGATGACTTTCTCTCCTGGCTCCTTCAAAGCTGTAGAGGACTAGGAGATACAAAATGGAGAAAGTCTCTTCCTGGTGAGGTGAGGAATGAGAAAGAGGCAAGCCTAGATGGAGAATTTTATCTCTTCACAGCATTCTTTCTACCAATATTTCTCTTCTAAGGTCATTCCAGTGTCGTTTTAAATTAAATAAATAAAACAAAAACCTCTAGGGTTGGAGAGTTGAGTATCTCAGATAGAAGCAGCTCTTTACTAGTGGAAATACGTTTCACCTCAATCTTATGTCATTTTATAAAATCATATTATGGATGTGGTTCTGTGCCACTGCAGGAGGCAGATCTGCCTTACCTAGAAAAATTCTAGTTCTTTTTTCTGCAAAGTGATTGATCACTATGCTATAAATTAAGCGGGATACGTTAACAGTGGAACAAGGTTTGGTAGATAGATTATGTACATCTGAAAGCCTAAATTATGTTTTGCAATGAATTAGAATCAGCAGGATAACTTTACAGCTCAATATACAACAATGGCAAATTCAAATCCTCATCTAGGTTTTTGCAGTCCAAATATGGTAGCCCTACTCATGACTGATACTTTCTTCACCCATGGTTTTCTGTTCATTTAAACTATTTTTTTCCACTTCCTTTCTTGTTCCTCAGCATTCACTGAATTGTGGCAGATCTGAATGTAAGGAGCAGAATAAATTATGCAAAATGAGCATGATAATTGGATTTTAGCTGATCAAATCTCATAGCAGTGACTGCAGTATAAAAATAAATCTATTTCAATTTAATTGGTGTGTGTTTGGAGATGCCTCTCATGTTCTGCTGATTGCTTAGCAAATCTACGTTGTGTGATGTTTTCTGTCTGTGTCTGATTCACACACACTCACATATACAAATCAGGATGTTTCGAGCTATTTGGCTTTTCTGCTTTGATGGAGAATATTGTCTGCCAAGCGGGAAGGCAGGCAACTCATTCCAGAACCTACCCAACCTTGACCCATTATTTTTCCATCAGATGCAACTAACCACAGTGGTCATTTGAAAATGATGTTGCAACTAAATGTACAATTCATTGATTAGTATGTCTGAAGTTCATTATGGGAATGTGTACTTGTTATATGAGGTCAGGCAACTTTAATTTGCTTTCACTTATCAAAACTTCCTTCTCCTTTTCTCCCCCTCCTCATATAACGTCTTGTCTCTCCCCCTCTCTTTACTCCCTGGAAATGTTAGTCTCTGAATCTCTTTAATTTTTCATATTTTAGAAATGCCAATAGACAAAAGCTTGCACTTTCAAACAGGGCAAGTGAAAATATCAGTAGTAATATGCAGGTGATAAATCTGTTGGGCCTTTTAACAGTTGTATTGATTTTTGTCTGGTGATATTTCTGTCAAGAGGAGACATCTAATCCAACAGAAAGTGATATTACCAGTAGCTTGAACCAAAATCACTTCAAGCTTCTCATCAGCGATAAGTATATTTATGGAGTGGTAGCAACAGAGCTCTGAAATAATCCTAACCTATCAAGGATATGTTATTTCCATACCATCTCCTTCCCACTTACCTGTCACCATTCAAGAACTGAATTAGGTTTATAGGTTTTTCATTTACCTTCTTTTGTACATATGACTCTTGGGATGATTAATAGGAGCTAAGCCCAAACATTTACTCTTAAGGTGTCACAAGAGACAGAGTTCTAGAGATACAGGTGTCAATCTCCACTCAGCCATGAAGCAACCTGCTACAGTCCCTGAGCCTAAGCTACCATGTAATCCTTTAACAACTGAGAATATTCATTGACATACTTTAATAGGTAACTTTCACAATATATGAAGACAACATTTCTAGTCAGTGTTTGAGGAGAATGTTAGAAAAAAAAATAGAAGATGGAACTGTCTGAGCTTGGTTGTTTGCTTGCAAACATTTGATTACCCAAGCAGGCAACATTATCAGTATGAGTATGAAGTTTCATCCCTGTTTATATACAGTAGTTTGCCCTGCCAGTGTTGGCAAGGATGTGTTTTTCTCCTTGGTAGTTCCTTGATTAGGGTATTGCTTTCTGTTTGATGCTAATCCTTGCTTAATTGGGTGTTGGCTGCTGGAAAAGGCTTTTTCTGGTCTCTTTCTTTCCTTCTTAGCTTTTTCATTGCCTCTTTTGAATGGTGTGTAAATATGGTTTATGTCTATGTGTCCATTGATGACTGATTTGTCTGAATTTGCCAGACTTCCAGGAATTCCTTATGTTTTTGCCTTTAGTTTTGTCTAGGATGCTAATAGTTTCCCAGTTGAAACTACGGTTGAATCTGTCTATTTGTTGTGTAATTAACTAAATATAATAAATACATTAAAACTCCTTCTCAAATTTGTGTACTGCTCATCACATTTCTGTGACTCTGAGCAGTTTACAAATAAAAAGATAAAATCATATAAAAGCCTTAATTAAAAACAAAGTTGAAAACAGAATTAAAACAGAGTTGAAAAGAACAATTTAAAAGTTAAAAGTCAGAGGTAGTGCCTTCAACTCACAGAGAAGGCTCTCTTCCTAGATCCTACCAGCTGATCTGTAACTGATGGGATCCTCAACATATCCTCTCTGTCTGTTCAAATCAATGAAATAGGGATGAGAAGGTTCCTCAGGTCCCATGCCTCAAGGGCTTTAAAGTTGATAACCAATATCTTGAATTGGACCTGGAAACAAGCTGGCACCAAGTGTAGCTCACATAGCAGAGGTGTTACATATGCAAACTAGAGTATGTCTGTCCCAAACTGCTGGCAGCATCACATTCTGCACCAGTTGCAGCTTCTGAACACTCTTCAAAGGTAGCTTATGTACAGTGCATTGCAGTTGTCAATACAGGAGATGACCAGGACATGAGCAAGAAAGGCTTCTTGATTCAGGAATTGGCATAACTGGTTATTGGGAGTGGCCTTAGAGTGAACCAGCACATAATTGTGCCTCCAACTTCCAGCTCCCAAAGCTGACTGAAAAGGACATCATGGTTGATGGTATCAAAAGCACTGAGAAGTCAAGGAGAGCCAGCATAGATGCATTACCTCCATCACATTCCCACCAGAAGTCATCCAAAAGAGCAACCAGTGCTGCTCCTGTGTCTGGGCCTGACTGAGAGGGTCCAGATAATCTGTTCCAGGCAGGATCCTCTGGAGCTGCAGCATGGCCAGCTTCTCAACCACCTTCTCTAAAAATGGAAGATGGGAGACTGGATGAAAATTGTTTAGAATAGTGGTGTCCCTGGAGGGCTTCTTGAGAAGAGCATGCACCAGTGTGTATTTGAATGGTGCCCGGAACATCCCCTCCCTTAGGATGAATTAACCATTGCTAGGATCTACCCACATGTCACTCCCAAGTGACCTTGACCAACCAGGAAGGGCATGGATCTAATTCACAGGTAGCTACACTTACATTCTGAAGGACCCTGATTTCATCAAGTCCAATAGGATCAAACTGTTCCCAGATGACAAGGTAGTTCTCCTATTCTAGTGTGCTTGCCTGTAAAGAGACAAAAGAACAATTACCTTCTTTCTCCCTCATTTCCAACACTGGAACTAGCAAATGCCGAAGTAAGCATTTTAAGGATGAACAGAGGCAGAGATATAAAATAAATGCATTTATTAAAATGTAAAATAAAAACACAATTCCCCCACAGGCTGAAAAATAAAATAGAAACCAATTCAAAAGTAGTTACGTGGCTTATAAATTCACCCTCAAATAGCCAATTCAAACTGATAACGTAGCAAAAGTGCACCAGGCACGTACATGGAGCCAACAAATACAAACAGAGAAATACATTCCATGGTAGGACCACTTCTCCATTTTCTGTACTGCAATGAGAGTAGCTGCCATCCTAGGCAAAACCTTCATTTTTATCACAAACATTCTCCACAACCAAGACAATTTTAATTTCTTCCATCTTAACAGGTCTGTCTTAATTTCATTCCACGTGTTGACATAATTATTTTTTAAATAACATCTCTTCCTCTCAAGGACATGCTCACAAACCATTACAACTGGTGAATCTGGAAGATAGGAAAAGGATTTTCTTTTAAAGCTTGCCTGAAAATGTGGGGTCTTGAGAAGACCTCTCTCAAATAGATAGGAGGGATAAGATCCTTCCCATAGCTGGAGAAGGTTGGGCTGGTGTTTAAGTGTAAACATCAAGGAAGTGGCATTGCCACCTGAGCCTTGCTTGATCGTCATATCTTTTGGCTTGTCTGCAGACTCTCTGAAATCCAGACAAAGATCTTCCCTCTAACTGACTCCTGATGTCTGACTTATTTCTTCTTGGCTGAGGACACTATCATGTTTTCCCCTAATATGCTCAGAACGGTTGGCTAGAAATCCACTGAACGTAATGAACCAAACATTTCCAGAGAGTGGCAGGCTACTTGAAAGCAGACGTTGGCCCAGCTAAATAAGAACTTCTAAACCCACCAGACTGTTAAGAGCTTGATACGTAAATAGAATAATAATGAATACATCATAAGAATTGTGTAGAAAAACAGTGTTCTAAGGGGAGGTTTTCAGAGCCGAATATTAGAGCTTAATTGGGCTAATAGGCAAAGTTCCATAGCTATTGTCAATATTGCTCTGTTCATAGCCACCACATTCTGATCAAAACTTCTTCCCCAATAAGAATTATGGACAACTGCTGCTCTCCAATGGAGAGGAGGAACATCTCAGGATCTGGGAATGAAAATCCATCTGCTCTCTATCCCATCAGAGCAAGATTCCAAGAAGCCATCATCTTTTTCACTTAATTTTTCTGGAGTGTGTCCTACAGATGCTTTTTGGCCTCCTTATTCATGGAATAACTTGACAGGTCTCTCCCATAACTCTTGTTTCCAGAAAACATGAAGGAAAAATTATTGGGCCCAGGGAAATATTTTTAAAGAAGTCACATCTTTTTCTAGCACTACAGCAAGAGAGAAGATGTTGTATGCTATGCTGTCTGCCACTCTCCTCAAATCACTGTCACTCTCCCCAGCCTGATTGACAAGTGCAGTTGCTCAAAAATCACCCCATCCCACCCAAGAAAAACAGGCACGCTGACTGCATAACTGTCAATTATAGAGGAGAGGCTGTCCTTGACAATCTTCTCTGGTGTTGCTTCTTTAATGACTTCTCCAGGATTCTGCTACCCTCCTCTAAACAACAGGGGACGCTAGTCCAAAAATTTTAGGAATTAGGATTATGATTACTTTACAGGAGAATCTATCTTTACGTATGTAGAGTATGTGAGTCCCTCGGAATTATGTAATGATGCAGGAATAATTTGGTAATATTCTCAAAAACTGTGGCAGCCTGAATGCAAGCTGCTTCTGGAGGCAGCGATTAGACAGTAATGACAATACAGAGAAAAAGTTTTATTATCAGCCTTAAAATATTAATACATTCTTTGCCCAAATTTGGATCCTCTATTCCTGGAATATTTTCTAATACTGTGTCACAAACTATTCCCCCTCACAAAAATAAAAATAAAAATCAATTGTTTGTTACACTCTAGTTATGAGGCATATGTTATGTTTCTAAAAAATAATATTCATTGTATCATTTATAAATTCCATGAGATCCCACTAAAAGGATTAATGGCTTTATGTGAACCTTATTCCAGCTCCTAGGCAGAGTAGGGGTCCTCGCAAAACTTCCTGTGGCTTTTGTTTTCCCATTTGCCTGGCGGGACCAATATGCATTTGATCTGACAAACTGGGAACAAGATTTGTTAGCCCTCTCATGTTACCTATGTGAGACCGATCAGCTTTGTAGAAACAATATTGTGACTTTCCCTACATACAGTCCAACTTGCTCATGATCTTCAGTGGGGTCATGTTCCATAATTTGAGACCCCAGTTTTAAGGTATTTTAAGAATACACAGAGGGAAGTAAGCAGTGGGGTGCCACAAGGTTCTGTCTTTGGCCCAGTACTTTTCAATATCTTTATAAATGACTTAGATGAGGGAATAGAAGGGGAACTTACAAAATTTGTAGATGATACTAAGCTGGCAGGAATAGCTAACACCATAGAAGATAGGCTCAGGATCCAGATGGATCTTGACAGACTTGAACACTGGGCCCTATCTAACAAAATGAAATTCAACGTAGAGAAAAGTAAAG
>JANHFL010001720.1:153430-163439 GCA_032468155.1 Oxyrhabdium leporinum | reverse complement strand
GAAAGAAAGAAAGAAAGAAAGAAAGAAAGAAAGAAAGAAAGAAAGAAAGAAAGAAAGAAAGAAAGAAAGAAAGAACTAAAAGGTATTCTGGCTAGAGTTAGAAGATGTTTCTATTCTTTACTAAATGGACACATTTGTATTCTCAGCAGAAGATATAACCAAGATTGCAACAGGAGGAGGAGGAGGAAGAGGAGGAAGGAAGGAAGGATCAAAACTGGGAAATCATTTTATATATCCCGAAGGAAGATAATCTTCAATTTAATCTAAACATGTCCACTCCCCAGGATGCGTAAGTAGAGAAAAAATTATAACCCCCTCTTGCTAGGCGAAGTTCACACAGGTCTTAATATTGGTTATCAGTTTTGATGTATCAAATGGGCCACAGCTCACTTGCAGAGTGTATGGTATCAAGCTCAGTTCCAATAAAGAGGAGATAAGTAGCAAGTGATGGGAGTCTGATGCACTGCCGTCAACAACCTCATGTATAATGACATAAATACCTTGACTGATAGCAGAAACCTTCTTCTAAGCTTTTTAGCACTGAGGGATCTCATACTGCTTATTGTCAGAGAAAGGTTTGTTTTACAAAGTGCGCTGTAAACTCATCCCCCGCTCCCCAAGTTCAAATGTTCTCAGTTTGCACAGTTTATTTAGGTTGCAAAATTAAGATTTTGTCAAAGCAAAATCTGATTTTCTGAGCTCCACAACTTTTATTGCTAAGTCTATAGAGCTTCCCCTAAGGCATATCTTTGTTGGAGAAAAGCAACAATATTTTAGCATGTTACCGATCCATGAAAACATAGATGCCTTCCTCTGAATTCTTACTCTGAAGGAAGCCATTGACAAATCTATTTGATTTGGCTTCTTTCCCCTTCACTCCCCCCACCCCAAAGTTTTATACGTTGCATTATGATTTAAAAAAACAAACAAAGTAAGTCAATAACTACTTTTGACTTTTTTATATAATGCATTTATTTCATTTATTATTGAATTATATTCCACATTCTTATCTATTCAGACACTTGAGGCAGCGACCAATAATATATTAGTTGCAGAATTATTTTAGCATAAAAGAGATGGATACAAGGGAACACCAGCATCTTTATCTTTTTTTTTTAATTATGAACATGCATAAATAGAAAAAGTGATCATATACTTGGCTGCAGGACTATAGAGCCACCTACTGGTCTTAGACAGTTTTCCTTCAGAAATGCTGAAATTTTCTTATAACATCATCGTCTCTTATGTTGGATATTTCTCTTGGCAATTATGTCACATGCTGCAACCAAATGAGCTTTGTGGAAGTACTATGTACATATCCTTGATATAATTTATTTAATAATCATTCTACAATATTCCAAAATATTATGAATCCTTATTAATATATTTAATGGAACATAACAGTAAATATCAAAATGATGGAATGCACACAATAATATCATATATTATGTGCTGGCTTCCCTGTATCTGATGAATGTAAGTCATATCAGTTGTGGGATAATATCACATTATGTCACTTGCCCTGTACCTCACCTGCAGATATCTTCATCCAAGATGAACAGAACTGTAAATCCTGAAGTATTAGTTTTCCCCCCAAAGGTTTATCTAGTCATTCTTACATTAGAATAAGCTTCCAATCATCTCTTAGAGATGGAACTCAAAAAGAATGAAGGGAAGAGTTTCCTTCTGTTGGAAGAAATATCCTTCTGGGTTCACTTCCAAGTGGGAAAAAGACACTGGAAACATGGAGACTGTTTGAAAAGATGGTTTAATGGTGGACAGCAGGACCACATGGTTTGTGGTCCTGGCAGAAAAGGGATCACATGGTTTGAAGATCTTGGGTGAAGAAGAAAAAAAGTACAGAGATGCTGAGAGTCCATTGGTTTTATACCCCCTCTGGTTTTGAACTTCCTGAGGCACAGGAAGAATATCCTGATTGGTTGTCAGACTCCCATGGAGCCTTGCAGGGGTAGCTTGGTTGAATCTTGCTGGGTGATGTAATCTTCCCAGGTGTCAGGTGCTGAGATCGGTAGAGGGTAATTTTATGGCTCTGCCTGCAGGAGGTAGATCTTATGTAGAATAGACTGGCTCAGGCCTTAAAGGCCCATTAACAAAGGTGGGGGGGGTGAGTTTCTGCCTCTCTGAGTTTCTATTATTCTGAGTTTCTATTTCTCTTTTAGGGAAAATATTCTGGCTTTTTTAGTATATATCCTAAAATATTTCATTTTTCTAGGAGAGGGGTGGGTTTTAACTTCCAACACTTCCATAGTAACCAACAAGAGCACTTGTTCTTGTCTTTTAGGGTTCTGCAAAAAGAACAGAATCTCACAAGTTTCAATGTGCTTTCCCCCCCTTCCCCCCTTTTATCATCTTTATGTGAAATAAGAAGGGCCTCATCTGAGATGTTTTCTCAAGTTACTTTCTGCATGGGCTCAAGCTCCTCTTCTCTGGCCATTGCCTCAATAGCAGCTCTTTCTCCTGTCCTTCTCCATCTACATCAGGACACACAACTAGAACTGCACATAGTGACAATAAATGCATGGGAGAGGATGATTTGGTGGGGTAATGTTCAAGCAGTTTTGGCAGGAAGGATTCATACTTCCAGACTTTTGATACAAATTGATTATGCTGGCACAAATTATACAATAGCATTGGTTTTACAGGAAGAAAATTATTGAGTGAAAATTATCAGTCTCATAATAACAAATTTACTTAAAATGAGGGAAATCTATAGTTACCACAAGGAGAGTTATGTCCAAACATCATCTTTTCTCCTGTCTAGCTCTCTCCAGATAATAATAACATTACGAATTTCCTGCCCCCCATCAGTGACAGCCAATATTAAGAAAAGAGTCAGAAAAATAGTTATCATTGGATATTATAAAATATATGCACTTGAGAAATGATGTAGACTAAGCTAATTAATTTTCCAAGTTCGCATTAACGTTCAAAATAGGGGTTAACATTCTATAGACATAAAGAAACCAAAAAGCACAGTTGGGGGACACCAAATAGGAAAAAAACTGCTCTGTATTATGGAGAAGAAAACAATTCTTGTTTTGATAGGAGATCCATACTTCCCATAATGAATTAGCAGGTCCAAACTGCCAGAAGGTCCTTGAGGGTAGGAAAGGGTATTTATTGATTGATTTGATCTGATTTATATTCTATTGTTCCTTCCAGGAGTCAAAGTGACATACATATTTCCTCTACTTTAACTCCCACAATAATTCTCTGGTAACATAGTTTGGGCTAAGAGATAGATTGGACTATTTACCCATCAGCTTTCATGGAGGCTCTTAAGTGTATCTCCCCAGACTTACTCCAACATTCTAGCCACTGCATTATGCTGGAATCATAGGTATAGATTAACCTACTTCATGCTTTATATTCATTTTCCAAAGCAGCAAAGAAGAGAGGTACCCAAGTCTGGTTGAGTTTCAAAACATCTGTGCATTCTGGGTAAATAACAAGACTTTTTATGATGTGGGGAGGGGGGGTAGCGAACTATTTCTGATGCAATTAATTGTAGGCTATTAATTACCTTCCCAGTTTCCTTCTCCTACCTGAAGCCCTAGCAATATTTATTATAGTGTATATGTTGAACAAATCAAAATCACACAGGGAACTACGAGTGTATGTTTTGTAAATTGTCTCTCATACTGCAGTAACAGTGAGAAAAGGTGGAAAGCAATATGATAATTAAAATGACTATCAAACTCTTGCTAGCTAGGCTTTATTTGAAACAGAGAAAATTATAATATAAGTGCTCCAGTGTGCAATTGGCTTACTAAATATATTAATGCAAGTCTAAGGAGAATCGGTAGTTCCTAACGCTGTATTTGTTTCCTTGTTATACAGTTTTTGTAATAACAGCTCTGGGGGATTACAGTAAAATAGGATAATATTTTAACTTTTTGAGGAGCTATGGATGGAGCCCATATATATTTGGCCAAGTTTCCAAAGTGATAAATCAGAGCAGCTGTCAAGACACCAATATAGAGCTAATTTATTTCTTTGAAAATGCGACGATGTGATTTCAGATGCCATCTCAGTGATGAATAAGCCACATTCTGTAATCAGTCACCCAACATAAACTATTGTTTAGGAACGATTGGAAAGTGAGACAGCAAACATATGTTTCCTTGAAACAGTACTCATAACAGCTATGGAAATACATTGTTATTATCTCAATCAAGATTAGAACACTGTACAACATATGCATTTCTGCAAGTGCTGGCTCAAGCTGTAAAATTCACAAATGCTATAAATTGGAAAAAAAAAGCATAGGTGTTTCCTAGGCATGCATGGACTGCAGCACATGCACACACAAGCATACATAGCCATCATGATTTCTGCCATTGAGTAAAAATAACTTAATAAGTTACTTTTTAGGGGAACGTTGAATAATTGTCAACTGGGCCATTAGTTGTTTGGCTTTAAGTCCCTCAAATGAACTGACTCTAGAGGGGTATGATCTGCTGATATCTTAGTTCTGATATCTCCACATAAACTTTTGGACTTTTTTCCATAATATGGACTTTTTTCCATAATCCATGCTAATTCATCTGGAAAATCCAAGGAAGAGAAAGGTTGGCCTGGAGCTTTTCCATTTTTTTATTTAATTTGTTAGCTATGATCAAGTTGTTCTGATCGTAAATTCAGATGCTGCCCCAAAATTAATTGTGACCCTACCTTGTTCAATATATGTTTCTGATTAAAATATAGTAGCATTCAGTTTCATCTCCATCTTTTGTCAACTTTACAACTGCCCATTTAACAAAGGCCCAGCGTAAAGACATCATCTGATTTCTAACCAAGGTATTGCTCCTAAAAGCAAAACAGCAATTCAGGCAGGTTTAATTCTTAGGTAGTCAGTTGACCGCCTGACTTAGAACCCATTACAAAATGCTACACAGCACTTCAGGTTTCTGATGGGATACCAGAGAACAGGTGGAGGTAGGTGAAACCAGGAAGGAAACAGGAGGATGTTTTCTCAACATTCAGTGGAATGGGATGATATAAGCCTAGATTGAAGATGGCATGTCCTAGCCACACTCTTTCCTTAGTTCATTCCTAGTGACCAAACTAGCATCCAGTTAAGAATATAGAGTTATTTCCCCATGTTGCTCTTTGATTTAAACAATTCCTATCCTTCTACCCGAGGGCTTTTTATACTGATGTATAATTCTATAGCAAGTAAAAGTCCAGCCCTGCAGTATCTGAGGCTACTAAAGTACTGCAGTGTTCACGTTAAAAATACTCCAGTTCAAGGCTCTTGTCTGCAATCCCAAACTACTTTTTACTCTGCAGCTACAGCATTCCTCAGTAACAATAGTTTGAAGGAATAGTTTGAAGGAATGATTGACAGCACTAGTGTCAAACTTGCCATGTCATGTTGCTGTCACATGACATTTCGCAATGTTTTTCCCATTCGCAGAGCTGGGGTGGGTGTGGCCTACGCATGACACATCCAGCCCATGTTTTATAGAAATTCTGATAAATCTTCAACATTTCAGACTAGCGTATTTATATTAAACAGGACAGAAGCTCAGGGGCTGAAAACAGCTTACCAGCATTACTTATGGACCTCCATACTGGAGATGTTACGCCTGCCTGCCTGCCTGCAACTCTTCCCTCCCTCCTTCTCTTTGTATTCCTTCCATTTCGTTCACCACACCAATAAATATCTATGAATTGAGAAAGTTTTCTTTCATTCTTCCCTGATACAAGGAGAAGAAACTGTTGGAATGAATGAACAGATAAATGATGCTTTTAAACGATGCTAAAAGGGAGCTGGTTTGGTATAGTGGTCAAGGCACCAGGCTAGAAATTGGGAGATCCTGAGTTCTAGTCCCACCTTGGGTGCAAACCTATTGGGTGCTGTTGGACCAGTCATTCATTCTCAGCCTTAGGAAGGAGGCAAAGGCAAGCCATTTCCAAAAATCTTGCCAAGAAAAGGACTCATCCAGGCAGTTGCGGAAAGCAATACAAAGGAAGGAAAAAATGTTTATGGTTGCAAACTTGGGTTGCTGAAAAACATGGATGCTCATGAAAATAAACCACTGCTTGAAAGGGGACACTTGCTTACAGAATGCAACTTTTCTGGTAATGCTTAAAACAGAGATTATATCTCTTTTCCTTTTTTTTTAACCTTTGCCTCTTCATTCTTCCTTTTTCTTCCTCTCCCTTCAAGGCAATTCTCCCAATTTTGACCCCATCTTATTCTTTTATTTTCCTTTTTTGCTTGAGGTTGCTTCTGAGGAAAGAAGGGTGGGCTTTTAGTGGATTGCAATTATTTGTGTGTAAGAGAGAGAAAAAAGTATACGCAAAAAAGGGATAATTAATATTTTATAAGTAATTGTAATTAATAATTCAGTTACTCTGTGTGTGCGCATGCACATTTGTGTGTCTTTCTTTGGGGGGGGGCAGAATCAATTTAAATTCAAGGTCATCACCCTTTTGATTAAATAGATCATTGTGAGGCTAATGGTTGGTGAGAATGACCAGGAGAAATGGGGGGGGGGAATCAGAGGGAGAGATGCTGTCTAGGGGACAATGCATAATACAGTAGGCAGAGAGAAACTCAAAAAGGACCCTCTCAAACTTATCAGCAGTTTAAAAAATAGTGCCAGATTTGTACTTTCAAACTTACAAGATTTTATTACTGTAAAGTAGAATTAGCTCATCTGATCATATTTCTTGTCTGAATATTTGGGAAGATTGGCAGGTTCTGGCATGTATACGTTTCTTTTTCTGACAAGAGGACACAAAGTATGCCCACAGTAAATTTAGGCTTATTTTGTTATTGGAGGTGAAAGTGAAGGGACTAGAAAAGAGTACTGCTGCACTAAAGTTGAGTAAGGCAAGGAAGAGGTTCTTGAACAGAAAGCTGTAACTTTTCTGAAGGGGAAGAGAAGTGAAAAGAATATCAAAAATGGGGCGAAACCAGTGGTGGGATTCATATAATTTAACAACTGATTCGCCCAGGGTCAGGTTGGCTGTCATGGGAGGCATAGCCCACCCCTGTCCTCCAGCTCCACTGCACGTGTGGGACGAGCCTCCAATGATGGCCAACCCAACCCTGGGTGAACTGGTTGTTAAATTATTTGAATGCACTATCAAAGTGGATCCTGGGTTGGATCTCCTGTGCTGTAATGCAGAAACGGGCAATGGAGCAGCCAGCACGAGGGAAGGAGGAGGAGCAGGGAGAAGAAAGAGAGAAAATGGCCTTCTCCATACTCACACCGGCTGCTCCATTGCCCATTTCTCCTTTGCAGCACAACACCCAGGATCCATTTTGATAGGGGTGGGTAATTTAACAACCGGTTCAGCCGAACTGGTGCAAACTGGCTGAATCCCACCACTGGGGAAAACCAACTGTTTGGTAGATGAAAATCTGCATGCCAAAGAAGATACAAAATGATCAGGAGGCACTCGGTATTCATGGAAATCGGGGACTAAATTCAAACTCTTCCTCTAGAGGATGATCCACAGCCATCTAAGCAAACTATGCACAGAGCACTGTAAAAGACATCGAGACCCATGGACAAAAGAAATGTAGGAACCCCCCTGAGAAATAGTGCATGTGTCATGGTGATGGGTGACTCCCTAACTTCATTTGTCTGAAGGTGGAAGAACAAAGAATTCTGTACCTAATCTTTATCAACATGGAAGGCCTGATTGAACAAATAAAAGTGAATGGCACCTTGTAGAAAGTAATCATGTTGCCCTTGAATTTGAGATGTTCACAGGAGATGAAACTGACAAGAATCCATCTATTTCCAAAGAGTGGATTTTGATGAATTCCATGAGAAGGTAAATCGGGGTTCAAATCCAAATTGGTCCTGAATGAGTTAGTGAAAGTGATGGAGAACCATTCTCGACAAACTTTAGAATTCCTGAGGCCCGAAAAGTTCCCAAGAGATTAGGGGAAAGCAAATGTCATCCCCACCTTCAAACGGGAGAATGAGAAGAACCTAGGAAACTGCAGACAGGTCAACTTGACTTTTATAATAGGGATTTCAATTGATGAGCAAGCAGCATATTCATGAGCATTTGGATAGGCATGTAGATCAGGGAAATACCATAGGCATAATATGCTTGGGCATCAGCAGAGCCTTCACAAAAGGATCTCATTATATCTCCTTCATAAAATAGTAAAACATATATTAGATTATGCTAGTTAGATGGACTTATAATTTTTATAACTTATAATTGGCTGAATGACCACACCAAACAATGTGTCTTAATTCTACACTTTAAGTTGGAGGGAAGTATAAATAGTGTGACACAGGGTGCTATTATAACATTATGTTGGTCAGCACCATTACCAATTACCTGGATGAGAAGTCATGCAAAAGTCTACAGATGACACGAAGCTGATTAAAAGTATAGATGAAAGAGAAGATTCAAAGAGATGTACACATTCCTGAGTAGTATACTGAAAAAAATAGAATGGCATATTAACAGGAGGGAGAAGTGTAAGGTTCTGCACCTGAAAAGGAGAAAAACAAATGTAAGTCACAAGAACAGGATGGAGGAGACCTGGTTTCACAGTAGCACACATGAAAGGAATTTGGATATTCTTGTTGTCTGTGGGTTAAGCATAAAACAAGGGTATGATGCAGTTGTTTAAAAGGCAAAGCTCTATTTGGGTGCATTAAAAGGATCAAAGAGTCCAAGGAAATAATAATTCCATTCTACACTATATTTGAAGTATTATGTTTAATCCTGGACACCACAATTCAAATGGAACGATGTTAAACTGGAACAAGATCAGAGGAGGACTTCCAAGATGGTGAATGTTCTAAAAGCTAAGCCCCATGAGGAATAGGTAAAGGATCTGGGAACGACAACTGTGGGGAAATGATACCATCTTCAGATATATGAATGACTACCACATGGAAAAAGAAATGGACTTATCTTCTACAGCCACATAGAGCAGAACCAGAACCAATGAGTTAAAATCACAATGAAAGAGGATGAGACTAGTATTAGAAAGAAGTACCTGAACTGTACAAGGTGTCAGCCAGGGGTGCAGGCTATCACTCAGCATGGTGGACTTTGCTGGAAGTCTTCAAATAGAAGTTATGTAGTCAAATTATCTAACTGATCAATAATTAGCAGAGAGTTGGGCTCGATAATTTCAAAGATACCTTCCAATTCTATGATTCCACGGAAGTGGCATATAATTCATTCTCTATGCATGCAGAGCAATTGAAACTTTGATGAATTACTATTGTCACCAATGTAAACACTCTTTCCACTTTTACATTAGGCATTTTGATATCTATGATGTCATGGAGAAGAACCCTGGAGTTATATATTATTTTATTTTTTTTCCAATTTAACTCATACATATGTGGTCCAGCTGGTCTTTATAGTCTTTATTATAATCAGGAGACAAAGGCAACTCAAGCCTGGAAGATGTGATTTCTTCCAGAAAGGAAGAAGCCCTACATTCAATCTTGACCCTTCCAGACTGAACTAGAAATGAGGTCCAGTGTGGGTTTCTGCTTCCCTTTCCTGATGCTACTTTTTCTTTCTGTGCTGCCTTCATTTTGAATGCATGCTGAATCAGATATTCTGCTGCCCTGCATTTTCTGATTGCCATAATCACAATCTTCTTCAAGGGATTTAATTTATTCTGATTATCACCTGCTTCCTGTTGCTCACACCATCCAAGTCCAGAAACGTGATGTCCTGTTTCCAGTGATCCCACCTTCAATTATTAGCTTGTATTAGAAAAGCAGTAATTTCAAATCATATGCCATAATCCAATCAAGGCACAAATTGTATGTTATATTTTTTATACTCTGACTCAAATTATACTCATTTATATGCCACAAGAATTAGTCGAGTCCTTTCTTTTCCCTTATTTGAAACTCTTAGACTATTCGAGATGTGACAAAGTCACCCAGACTTTGGAAAACATATCTCTCTCTCTCTCTCTCTCTCTCTCTCTCTCTCTCTCTCTCTCTCTCTCTCTCTCTCTCTCTCTCTCTCT
>JANHFL010001720.1:103309-119504 GCA_032468155.1 Oxyrhabdium leporinum | reverse complement strand
AATTCATAGCCTAAAGAGAATTAAGTTATAACAAAGCTAAATTCAAGTTAGATAAAGAACATTTTTTTTTTAAAAAAATATTTTTTCTCAGATTTCATTGATTTCTAGCTTCTAGTTACTAATAAAATAATAATATTTTACTCAGTGCCGTAGGAATCATGGTTCTTCTGGATAGTTTTAATCCTCTTTACAGATATGAAGTGAACATTGCTTACAGTCGGTTGTGATTGAGGCAATTATAAACCTGAATAAAGCATGAAAATGAAAAAAAAAAGTAAATAACCCAGAGGGGGGCTATTTCATGTGCAAGCATCTGAACATGGTAAATTAGTTCGATCACACCAATTAAGGTTGGTATCTAAATTTGGATTTACTTTTTTTATAAAGCCCTTTATTACTACATTTGCCTCGGAGTCATGCAGTTTGTACAATCATCTTTTCTCGAAAGGTAATTAATTTCAATATTCATGATAAGTTCTTAGCTGGGTGCTTTTCTTATACTAAATTGGAATAGCTACCACAGTATATAGAATGGCATTTGTCTTGTGAATCTTTGTATTGGAAGGGGGGAGAAATGACTATTATTAGCAAATCAGTGATGGCCTTCAAAGAAGAGGTTTATTGTGTATATATATTAAGACCTTTTTGTCATCATCCCAAGGCCAAAAGAGGTTAGTCTAAAATCAATGGATGTTATGAATCTCCTTCAATTTCTTTTTCATTTGAAAAGAATCCATGAATGGATGTGATATGTCTGATGGGACAAGTCGTGAAGAGCCAGCATATTTTTCGTAAGCAGCCATTTTTCCAATATAATTTATTGGTTGCATAAAAGACTTCTTGCATGACTTTATCCAGAAAAGAGAGATGGAATAATCCTGTCTATTTATTTATATGATTTATATGGCTGCCCATCATAAGCCACTCTGGATGGCTTACTTGCAACTTTTTATCTGCACTCGTAACTCTGGTAAGTCAAAGTGGTTTCTAGACATTTAAAAGATTTAAGACATCACCAGTCCACCCAAAGTACCATATAGTACTACAGAAAGTTTAGGATGAATGTGTTTATATGTCAACTTAGACAAATAGGTACACATTTATATATCATTACTTATTATGTGATCAGACATCATAGAAGACAAACGATCCTTCAGACTGATCTCAACTATTTGTTCAGATCATGGGTACTCCCCTCCCATCCTCCAGAGTTCATTATCAGTAGGACTGGTGTTCTAGCTGGGGAATTCTAGAAGTTGAAGTCCACCTATCTCAAAGTTGCCAAATTTGAGAAACTCTTATCCACAGGTTTTCTTTTCTCTGAATTTTCCACTCTCTTACTCTGAGCAACTTACTAATTAAATACAGTTGCAAAGAGCAGAACTCAGGACACACCGGGCAATCCTTTTTTCTGAATGTCTTGCTGTGTCACCAACCTTGTGCTTAGACTCCCATCCCTCCACCCACTATACTCCTCTGGATTTTGACTGAAATGTCAAATATAATTCGATGTTAAAAAACGAAGGCTGCAGTTGCCCTCAGAGCAAAGCTGGCAGATGCTGGATACATCATCTCAATAGGGAGCTGTACAGAGACAAATTGCAGTTCAATATATCACCAGAAATGGCTCCACAAAACTTTTTTTAAAAAATTAATGAGAGGCTTTGGACTTTTTGTATGCTACCATGTAAGCAAAGTGCACCCTTTTCCACAATTAGTTAAAAGCAAGCTCTGGAAAGTTCCCAATCAGGTTTCTTTGCTTGTGTTTTAAAAAAATCATCTAAATAAACATCTGGTTCTGGTGGTAGCTAAGAAGGGCGTGAAATGAAATGGATGGGGGAAGTGACTTAAATTCCAGTGAAACTGAATGAATGGACATTCTGTTCAAAAATGGACAATGAATACAGGAAGTTTTTGATGTAGATCAAGAGTGCCCAACCTGCGGCCCACAGGCACTGGTCAGCTAGTCCCACAAGATAATAAAAAATATTAAACAATAAAGAAAGTTTATTATTTATTCATTATATATATATTATATTTAGCCCAAGACAATTCCTCTTCACTCAATGCAGTCCAGGTGAGACAAGAGGTTGTACAACTATGGTGTAGATTAAATCCAATGAGAAAGATACTCGCTGTCCAACACTTTGGTTCACATTTGTAAGGAGATCTCATGTGTTCCTCTCAAACCGATGGATGGAAATCTGAGACTCAAAACCATTTACTCAACTACGTTTAGGAAATACAGGTAATCCTCAACTTACAACAGTTCTTTTACTGATGGTTTGAAGTGACAAAAGCACTGAAAATATTGACATGATTATTTTTCACATGTCCATTGTAGCATCCCCATTGTCACATGGTCAAAATTCAAATGCTTGGCAACTGGTTCATACTTATGATGGTTGCAGTGTCCCAGGGTCATGTGATCACCTTTTGCAACCTTCTGACAAGCAAAGTCAATGGGGAAGCCAGATTCTCCTAACAACCAGGTTACTAACTTAACAACTTCAATGATTCACTTAACAGTGGTGGCAAGAAAGATTGTAAAATGGGACAAAGCTCACTCAACAAATGTCTCACTTAGCAACATAGATTTTGGTCTAAATTGTGGTCGTAAGTTAAGAACTACCTGTATGTTACCATGTATTGTCAACATATATCTAATTATCCACATCTCGGGTCTTTATTCTAGAGTCACCAGGCATAAAGACATGAATTCAGAACCCAGCATGGGGAGGAAGCACTATAGCTAAACTGGCTTTTCCTGAAGATGGAGAGTTAGCTGTAAAACTATTGCCAGAAATTAGACATATCAAGGGGCATGTTTATCACAGAAGTATGAAAATAAACCTGGAGAGTGAGAGGAAGGCTGGGTTCAGCTGTCATGCCCATTTCAGAGCCTGAATCCACAGAGGAGGAAGAGCAGGAGCTGGGGCCAATGGAGGTAGAGGGGGTGGCCTCGTTGGCTTCAGAGAAATGTGGGAGGAGCAGGACAAGGCAGCCCCAGGCCCCTCTGGCTTGGGATGGCTTGCCAGCAGGGAGGAACAGGAGCAGGACAACCAAGAGAGGGCAGACAGTGCAAATGAGGAGCGACAGAGCTCAGGCAATGAGCAAGGACCACCTCCTCCTGATCCCCAAGCATGGAGAATGGAGAAGAGGCTGGAACAGTGCAGGCTGACCTGATGACTCCGGAGAAGAGAGCCCCGCTCCTCTTCACAAGGAACACCTGGGGACTGAGACTTAAGGAAACACTGTGGGGAGGTCTGTTTGTCGGGAACAAATGCTGAATTTGTGGAGTTTGCAGGACTTCTTGCCTTATTCCTTGCTTCGTGGACTCAGTGCTTTCTTCCTTGCTTTGTGGATTTATTGCCTTGTTCCATTGCCTCGCTGGACTTCTTGCTGTGAAGCCGTTATGTTAAGAGCGTTTGCTGGACTCCTTGCAGCCAGAGACTGGTGTGTGTGTGTGTGTGTGTGTGTGTGTGCGCTTTGCTCCGGGACTTGCCAGAAACAAGGGAGAATTTGTGGGAAAGTTGGAGCAATAAAGGGAAGTTTTGACCTATCAGCTGGCTGTGTGCCTAGTCCCGGGTTATCACATTGGCATTCTTCAACCCATTATGTTATTTTGATATTGTTTAATGCATTGTATGAACTTAACCAGCTTGATTGTCAATCAGCCTTAATGGCTTAGAGGATTGTGGGAATCCAGTTGTAATTTATTCAGCAAACTGGTTAAGCAGAGCTTGGCTCAATATGTGAACCAGGTCAGAGAGAATACAAATTATAACAATATTGAATTTTGAAAGAAGAATTAAACAATTATTCATTTGTAGATGGGGTAGACTCCTCTTTTACGACCCTGTAATCCCTTAATTCAGGAAGAGCAAAATTGGTTTGTTTTCTGGGTATATTCTACACTCAAGTCTCTTCTTCATTATATGATTTTGTTCCTGAAACTTTCAGAGACACTTTCAAACAGACCTGTAATAATTCTCATTGAGGCCAACTTCAAAATGTAGACAATGAGAAAACATTTTAAAAATGGCAACCAACCAGCATACCTGACACATGCTTTGTCTACTTCTTTAGTGATTTGTAAAAAAAAAGTCATCACAGCATCAGCATCATCACAATTAATAAAACAAGGAAAGCCATAATGGAAGTTTTAACCCTAAGGATAATCTTTTTTTAAAAAAGGCAATTATATAATGGAAGGATATTGCCATGATACTATCACAGCAGAATTTTCAAAATATTATTTAAAAGTTTGTTACTGCATTCGAATAGACTTTGGAGTTTTCCTCCCAAACAATTTTCATGATACCTCTTTTTAGTGTACCCCATTTTGGCTTGGACCTCTTTATCTTTAGTCTGTAAGTTTGTTCTTAGAGCATCTTCGCAGTGATGACAGATCATGCAGCTCCTCCAAACAACATCTGGAAAACTTTCAAATTAGCTTTCTTTGGAAATGGCTGAACTCTTAGAAAATGTTGGATTTTTGTCATGAAATTGTGCAAGAGCTTAAGGGTGACATGGCCAAAGTTTTGATAATCTTATGAACTGTTGAATATATTTATATTCTGGAGCACTCACTGCTCTGTAAACAATAGCATAATTGCACAAGGTCATTAAAACTGTATATGAATAGAATGGAGCTCCTTCAGTCTATCATAACCTAGATAGCTATAAACATAATGAGTAGAAATTATACAACAGTCTTCACTTGTGAATGTAGTATCTCATTCATAAGAGCTTCCTGAACAAGTAAACCCAATGCTTATTTATTTTAGTGAGCATTTATTCTGGTTTCCATATGGCATCTTGGCCTAGTTTGGAATATATTGCTTACTGTACTCTGCTATATCATACTATATTCTCATCCTTTGGGTCTCAATTTTTATTTCAAATAGTATTTTTTGCCACTTTTATTTTTTTAACCGCTCTGAGTATCGACTCACTGAAATATGTTTTTCTATATTGTAAAAATCATGCAAAAAGATCTGTGTAAATAGCATGTATATTCTGATAATCATGGCATTTTGGAAACAGCCTATAAAGTGATCTGCTGTCAGTTCATTTTTTTCAGCTGTCAACATATGTCTACAAATCATAACAATCAATTTCATTTTCGCTCCTCAAACAGATTGTTAGAAAGTTAAACCATAATTTAATGACAATTGGGAAATTATCATAGACTGCTACATCAACTCTTATGCTGTTTATTGGAAGACACACAGTGGATGCCTTCAAAGTGGCAAGATTCTGGGAGTTTATTAAGCAGAATACTTTCCAATAGTTTATGTGCATATTAGTAGCAGGGTAATGAACGTGTTTTGTAATTTTGCAAGAGAAATCCTTCTCTACCCGAGAATACTATGTGTTTTGAGAGTCAGATAATGATACTCAGAGGTGTTACTATACTCTCATCCAGAGAAGGACTGGGCCTACTATTAGATAAAGTGCTATGACTGCTTAAGTAGCAGATTCATTCTGTTGGACAACAAAACTAAATATGCTGCATGATTTGTTCCAGAATATCCTAAATTGGTTAATTTTTATGCATGTTTGCTACCTTGAGTTATTTGTAAAAATAATAAAGGCAGGATATAGACATAGACATAGACATAGACATATGTTTCATGCAGAATGCAACCCATTGTCAATACAGATGCAAGATTCCACTGGTCCTCTGATTGGCTTCAATACATGTCAAAGGATAAAAAAATGAATGAATGAAGTGACATCTTTTGCTTTTGGTCTTTTGAAGATGACTTGGCTCCTCCTTCCTCTATTTCCAAACATGCTGGAAATATATGCAGATAGTCCTCAACTTACAAAAGTTCATTTAGTGACTATTCGAAGTTATAATAGCATCATTTTTCATAATTTGCAACTGTTGCAACATCCCCATGGTCACGTGATCAAAATTCAGACACTTGTCAATTGACTCGTATTTATGATAGTTGCAGTGTCCTGTGGTCATGTGATCACCTTTTGTGACCTTCTGACAATCAAAGTCAATGGAAAAGTCAGTTTTACTTCACAACCATATTACTAACTTAACAACTGCAGTGATTCAATTAACAACTATGGCAAGAAAAGTCATAAAATGGGGCAAAATTCACCTAACAAATGTTTCAATTAGCAATTGAATTAGCAAAGTTGGGCTCAGTTGTGGTCTTAAGTCGAGAAGTATCTCTAGTAATGTTTTATTCTCATGTGACACCTTTAGAATGTATTCGAACAAATACTTCCGTTTAATTATTTTCTTCCTTACCAGTAGCTAATTTTGTTGATGCAACAAAACTTCATCTTAAAAAAAGGTATGCTTTAAAGGTAGTCTCCCTCTTTCCAAACTCTAATGCTGACTAGTTTTGTAGATGTAGATGGGGAAACAAAACTTTGTTATTTACAAATATAATAAAAAGTGCTCTTCTGAGATCCTAAGAAAATATCTCATGGACCATATAATCTTTGTTTTGCTTCTCCAAAGACAGTGCAAATATTATGGCCTCAAAGGATGAAAGGCAATTCAGCAACCCTTTTCCATGGACCTCTGGAAGCATCCAAGTTTGATCCCTTGTTGTGTTGATAAAGTAAGCATGACAAGGTGTGCCACGGTGCATCTGCTGAATCCAAAGTCGTGTTGGTCCTCCTACAGTCCTGAAACTGTAGCTGAAGCTGGCCCAGATTCCTTCTCTTCACTTATTTTCAACTGAAAGACCTTCCTTGACATAATCCAAATGGCTTTGAGAGGGGAAGTGAAGAAGAGACAACCCCAAGATGCTAACAAAACATTTAATTCTAATGTCAGTGTGCTTCAGACAAAGGCAACAAAAAATAAATGGTTTTCAAAATGTTCAGTTATTCTTTATTGATATTTTTTATAGAGAAGGCCATATATTTATTGAATAAGCCATAATTAGCTGTGTTTACATAAAATGCTGGGCTTTAAGAATGATTGACAGACAATAATGGATTTAGACAACATTTCAAGCAAAATTCAAACCATATTATATCTTAATAGAAAATGAAAACAAATTAGATATGTGTATTTTTATTGTAGCTGTTTTGGAGTTTATAAGAGAATACAATGATAACATATAAATGAATGAGTCAAACAAATATTACTTTTAATATATTGGTACCCAAATTGTTAAGATCTATTTCAAGATGTGTCATTACTCAACTAGATAACATTATCCGTACTGGCGAATGTGCAGTTTTCTCCCTGTTTATATACAGAGGCTTGTCCTACCAGTGTGATTTTCTCTTTGGCAGTTCCTGTAAACGTTGCTGTTGTTATGTTTTTAAACATCAGTAACAATAAATATTTCTGAGAAGCAACATAACATTCTGGAAGATTTCAGCAAACATTTTTTTTTACTATTTCTGAATGCAGAAAACAGGAATTATTGTGCAAGATATCAGCAGAGTAGAAAAAAATATGTCCTCCCATTGTTTGTTTGTTGTAAATCATCTCAGACTCCTTTCTCTAAATCAAAATATGATGTTCGGTCTTTATCTCCAAACTCTATTTTCATTCTCTTTGCAATTCTGCATTCATGCCCAGGCTTCCAGAGCATTCCTAGTCTTTTCCTAATCCTCAGTCTATCCCCCCTGAGCTTCTGTATGAGCTTTAATTCTTGCAAGGAATAACGCTTTGGAATATTTATCACACCTTTTAAGGAAGCCAAGAAAAATCAATCTAAAAACTTATATGAATGGGAGGTTAATAGATACTCTGCCTGAACATTGTCTCAGCCAATAAATATCAGAGGTTGTCCTATTGTAAGCAATAAGAAAACAAGGAAGAAAGAAAATAGAAAAATAGAATGAAGGGAAAGAGCAGGAAAAGATTACATTTTTATAGAACTAAAAAACCTGTAGTTAAAGATGCCAAGCTTGTTAGCTGGAAAGCTGACAGCCCAGGTTCGAGACCGAAGCATGCAAAACCGGGTGAGCTCCAGTTACTTGTCTCAGCTCCTGCCCACTTAGCAATTTTTAAAGGATGTAAATGTTAATAGATAAATAGGTACCACTTCAGTGGGAAGGTAACAGTATTTCATGTGCCTCGGTGTATAGTCATGCTGTCCACATGATCATAGAAGCATCTTTGGACAATGCTGGCTCCCTCGGCTAAGAAATGGAGATGAGGACTGTCCCTTGGAATCAGACATGATAAGGGAAACCTTTACCTTTATCTTTAAACAAACTGTGGCCTGTTGGTTCATCCTTTTTCCTTACCTAAACAGAGAAATAGGATGGCCATGGCAGGAAAAAAGCAATGGGAGCTGGAACAATTTCCAGTGTCCTGGCAGCTTCCCCACTGATGCTGTTTGTGGGAAGCTGTCAGGAAGCATTCAAAATCATTTTTCCTTCTTCTCAGTTAGCCCACAGAACTGCCTGCCACTTTCCTGGGAGGAGGGAGAACAAAGGGAATCTCAGATGGCAAGGAAAATTGCATTCCCACTTCCCATCCTGACATAGCCTAAGGGCCCCCTTGCTCCAGAGAGGAAGACTCATCTGCCTACTGTCAGTGCTCCCAGGCAGGTCTACCTCACCAACAAGCATCCAAGTCGGATATTCATCCTTTCCATGACACTCAGTGCCATTAAGAAATTTCAAATTTCAATCTTGATTCCAAAGCAGCCAATCGCCGCTTACCCAATGAACCTTGCTATCAGCTGATTGGGTGCGGGGGGGGGGGCATGGAAGACAGGAAAGAGATCAAGGATACACTCCTCCCACCTCCCCTGAACCTATGGGTTTCTGGGAAGTGTAGTCAGAAAGCACAGTGGCATTGAAGCATCCACAACTTTGCCAAATTTCAATCCCCTGGGTGGCATGGGTCCCATATTTTGGATGTATTCTTTAATACAGGCCATAGGAGGTACATTGATTCAAAAAAACATTACCCTATAATGCACCGTTTCACCCAATTGAAGGTTACAAAGCATCAAACACACCCGAGAGTTTCAGTATTTACAGATTAGGTTTGGATGCAGTAGAAGGTTAAATCAGAAGACCTCACAGTATCTGGATTCACATACATCATGTTAATCCATAACAAGGTTTGATTGTATTTTCTTGCATGGTATAAATCCAACAGTGTTACAATTTCTGGAACACTATGACCTCGATACATATTTTTACTTCTTCTATTTTACCTCACTGCAGGAGACTTTGGCTTTCAGATCCTTTCTTAACAATAAATCTAGAGCTACTTGTTTGCAGCATCTTTTTGAATGTTAGCATTTCAAAGATCCATCATTAGTCCTGAGAGTTACTGTAAAGCCTTTTCTTGTACTATTAGAATCCCAGCTTTGAAAATAATCAAGAATTAAGTTCATTCTCTTCTTTTATTTCATTTTACCTTATCCCTAACAACAAATAACAAAATGGGTTCATATTTTAGAGGAAATGTTTGCAAACCTAAAAGAACATTAGAAAGCCATACACTTAAATGTAACATATGCACGGAAGCACTTGACTAAAACAAAATTTAAGAAATTACAAATAGCTGTAAATAGTGTTCCTAGGCATAAGTTCTACCAGGACAAGCACAGCTTCTTCATCATTACAATGAGGCTTAAAATCATATATGCATGGAATTCAATGTTATCTACTATCACATGTCACAAAATAGCAGTTTTTCTGGTTATACTAAAATACTTCCTTCAAAATCTTTGCAAAAGCCTTAGGCTGTCCATACATGTTTAATCATTCTTAGGTAATTGTATATACTTTCATGTTGTGAAAAATGTGAAGGCAATCTGTGCTCATCAGGATGTGACAATTCCCAGAAGCTTTGACTGGCATTGTCAAGGATGTAGAATATAGAATAATAGAGTTGGAAGGGACCTTGGAGGTCTTCTAGTCAAACCCCTTGCTCAAGCATACCATATAACATTTCAAACAAATGGATGTCCAGGCTCTTTTTAAAAATCTCCAGTAATGGAGCACCCACAACTTCTGAAGCCAAGTTGTTTTTATTGCTCTCACCATTAGGAATTTTCTCCTTAGTTTTAGGTTGCTCCTTTCCTTGGTTATTGTAGTTCAACAACTTCATGAACCATGAAGGTGCAGTGCTTGGAGTGCAGTACTGCAGGCTACTTCTGCTGACTGCTGGCTGCCTGTAATTTGGCAGTTCAAATCTCACCAGGCTCAAGGATGACTCAGCCTTCCATCCTTTCGAGATGGGTAAAATCAGGACCCAGACTGTTGGGGACAATATGCTGACCCTGTAAATCTCTTAGAGAGGGCTGTAAAGCACTGTGGAAGCAGTAAATAAGTCTAAGTACTATTGCTATTAAGGGCTCCATTATAGGTCAGGTCTCTGTTAAAGGCATAGTTAAGGAGGTTTCTAACAACACTGAGGATACATGAAGTGTGGAGGACAATCTGCAACATCTGTCAACCATTGATTACCAGGATTGATTTGGCTAATCTGGCTCACTAGGTAGGTGTCCTTTCCTCCCTCACCATTCCATGTGCATCCCTCCCGAAGCAACACACTCAGTAGAAGAGAATGACCATTGCAGATAGAAGGAGTACACTGATCTTCAGCCAAATGTATACATTAGCTAAAGCCTCCAAACAAGTTTAAGAACACCTAAAGTAGCGAGTGCAAAACTTGTAAGTAAACCATCACAGAAACTCTAAATTAATGTCTGGATGGAGTCAGGACATTCACTTTCAAGCCCTCAACACAATATGGCCCTCACATTCTCAGGGTGTTCATGCATATAGAGATAGTGAACACTCAGACATCAAGGAGGATAGTTCTTTCTCCAGATCTGTCCCATTATTTTTTACAATATTACTTAACTGCATTTCTGCACTCGCAGAAGACACGATCAATTTGTCCTTTGCAAGAACTGAGGAATTAAAATACTGATTGAAGTGCTCTATTGCATGGAGCCATGAGAAAATGATAAATTGAGAAAGCAGCACGAGTGCCTTATCAATTACATGCAAACCACTGAACAGCTTCAGGAAGAGGTAACACCATTCTCAAAAGAGCCCTACAAGCTAGAAGCACTTATGATGGCAATTGTGGTGATGGTAGTTATTGTTCAATCATTCAATTTCTCCTGGTTCTTCCTGGCCTATGGATATCATTTCACCAGGATTGCCAGTCAGTAACCATTTCCTTTGAGAACTTGCAAGATCATGATTGCAATCAGTGATCGCATTTAGCCAACTTTAATGGCTCTTTTTGATTAGTTCCCCCCCCCCCCAGGCATCAGGGTATTCTCCAATGACTCTTGCTTTTGTATTATATATCCAAAATATCTAAGTTTTAACCTCATTATTAAATGCTTGGACAATTTATTAATGTCTACCTGAAAGCATGTTGCTTCTAATCAGCCTTATGGTCTTCATCAAGTACTGAATGTTTTATTCTTCTTGAAGTATAAAGTAGTCCCGTCCGTCCGTCCCCCCGGATCAAAGTTTAAAAGGCATCCTTTTCTGTTTGTGTCAGGTCTCCCATCTTCAGCCTGGCACCTCTCTGGCATCCTGCTATCGAAAGCTAGGAGGGAGGGGGCACGGGGGGAGAACAAATAGGCAATAAACCTGTATCAGGATAGCTCTGGGAAACTGAAGGGAGAGTCAGTCCTGACTCTCTGAAGGCAAAGACAGTCGAGGAAGACCAGGGATGCTTTGAACCTGTTTGTGCTAGTCTTCAAGGACACCAAGAAGCCAGAGATGTTTGGGAATGGAATGTTGACTCCTCCAAACACCAAATGTTCCCCAAACACCTAAATCTCCACCCATTGGCTGGAATTGGACTGGTCAAGGGGAGAGGGATGGTTTGTGGGAAAAGCCTATATTCTTTTATGTGGGAAATTTAGTTCTAGCCTGACTTTAATGCAACCAGCACCCTTTACTAAAAGAGCCTATCACGTGAAACCAAATAGAATAGACGGTCTTTCTTTTCTAAGGGGACAATCCAGCTGGGACAGGCCTGACATTTTATTCAATCTTTCTAATGCTCCAGCTTTTATAGCCACATTGGTAAAAATTAACCTTATAATTATTATCAGTGGGATGTCTCTGCACTTATTTAAAAAGTTCATAAAAATCTGACTCTCAAGTAGAGATCTACTGCATGACAAAACTGCATATCAATTTTTGAGCCTATAAAACTAAACTTGGATACTATTTCTCCACCAGTTTTTGCATTCTTTTTTTCCCTTCTACTAGAGCAGGGGTGTCAAACTCACATCGTCACGACATCGTCACGTGACATATCGGGACTTTTCCCCACTTTGCTAAACCAGGCATGGGCATAGCCAGCACGTGACACATCCAATCCACGGGACAGAAGTTTGACAGCCCTGTACTACAGCTTCCTTAAGTCTATTGCATCTAGCCATCAAAGTGGTATCATTACCCCCGCCCCATCGACAACATATCTGAGGTTGGTGATCTTTTTCCCAGCCATTTTAATTCCAAGTCTCATTTAATCAAGTCCAGCATTCCTCATGATACATGAGTTAAATAAATAAAGAGTAAACATTCCTTTCTCAATCTGAACCATTTAATTGTTCCATATACTATTTAACTGTTGCTTCCGAGCCATCATGCAAACAGTTCAACAAGCAGGTAAATTATTCTGGACACAGATATGTTGACTTATCCACGATTTGGTAGGTTCTATGTGGTCAAAATCCTTTATATAATCAATCTAGCAGAAATAAAATATCTTTCTGCTATTCTCTCATCTTTGCCATTATCTATCAATGTTAGCACTAAGCTCCCAAGTAGCCTTCAACATGAGTAAGCTGCCATCAGATGCTTAGTTCTGCAATGCATGGGTATTTGGTAGTGCATTGGAAAGAAATAAATATCACAGAGTTATAGCACTGTGGCTGGATGGGGACAGAATTTTGTATGTTTGCTCTGTTCCCTAAACTACCATGAAAGGCTGTTTGGATCATCTCTCTAGTGTACTCATATTTATCCAGAGCCTCCATGCCTTGTCACCGAGAAACTGAAATAGTTCTTCCAGATTTGTTTCCTGCTTTCCTTAAAATAAACTTTAGTCAAGGAAATGGATTTGAAAAATGTATCAAAAGAGGTTGAATCATAAACTGTGCAACGCTATGAAAAGTTTGTGCTCTGCATACTGTATGTATAGTTTGTTTTTACAACTATATTCATCTTTATGTAAATAGCACTAAAACACTCCTCTTCAGTACAATATTTTTACAAAACTGTGTTGGAACAAAAGCTTCATTTCTTCAGCTAAACTTAAGAGAAGTTGGTTCCTTCCAAAACCTTTGTTGATATGAGTATCTTTGGTTGATCTCTCCCTTTATTTAATTCATTATTGCGTTCTATAGGAAAGACAAATTGCTAATATTACACAGCACAGAATAATGCATGCATGTTCATGAATACTCATGAATTATTTGCAGAATTCAATTGAGACAACATTTATCTCAAAGGAAAGCAATTAAAGTAGCTGACTTGCACAGTAATAAATCATATGTGAAATTTCAATTCTTGATCACATGCAGCATGAAACATAGCTTGTTGGGAAGCAACATATTTCAAAATATTCAGTATCCTTAATAGAAGAAAGGGGGAACCGTCCAGCATCATTTATAAATATTAACAGTTCAGTCTGGATCATAAAACATTCTTGTTTATAAAACAAGAATCACAATGGGATTAAAAATAGCCATTAGATTTTGAATGCGGGGTTCCAAAGGAGCTGAAAGTACAGCAATTACTGTGACAGAATAATAATTTATAATACCTGTGAATTGATTTATGACATTTTTTTGACATGAAGTAAACATTCAAAAAGCAAAAAGCATATAACATGGTTTATTTCTTGCTGCTATAGATGTGGAATAGGAGCATCACATAAATGGATAGTATAACCAAATGCGTAAACATCTCTCTATAAGATTCTGGCAATTTCCAGACCAGGCCATGATTAAAGGCCAGTGATACTTTGCACTTGAGTATTCCACTTACTTGTTTCCTTGGATACATGCTTAGATCATGTCCTTGCTTTATCTAGGTGTACAAAAAAAGCTAAAGCAGTGTTTCTAAAGCAGTGTCATGAGAAGCAGATAGAACCATAGAAAAGTCAGGCAATTCCTTTTGTGGGAAAATTAATTATGGAGGATACCATCATGAGAACAACAATGCATAAACATCTTTGGATTGAGGACGCAACGTGATAATTGAGAGGCCACATTCCAATAAATGGGCAAGGTCAGGACAGAAATAAAAAATGATTTCATTTAATAAAATGAACTTAAATGTAGTTCTATTATAGGTTACATGATTACTCCATTGTATGTAAGAATTTCACATCTAACACATTAAAACTTATAACTTGATGGGTTCTGGGGGTCATATGTCTTTATGTACTCATGAATAGGAGTAAGGCTAAGAAAAGGGCCCCCATTCTCTACATTCTCTGTTGCCTGAGTCTAGTCTCATTTATAACAATGCAGATCATTGCTTTGAAAAAAGCAGGATTTCTGTGAGAAAAGAGTAGGATAACAGACTGAACATCCATCTTCATCCACGGATTGATCTTCTGAAGGGCTTGGCAGAAGATGAAATGGGAAGTTAGCCTGTTGGTTCTACATGGGAGTGTACAGGAGAAAAACCTAACTTACATTTTCCATCAGTACCCAGATTATCTGGTAGGAATCAGGTAAAGGTCATATGCAGGGAGAAGACAGTTCATAGCATTTATTTATTGCTAATACACCTTTCTGCAAAATCTTTCAATTAAATATAAACAAACAATGTGAATCTTGGAATCCACCTCCTCACTACATTCCATCACATCTAATTCAAAAGTTGACAAATGATGTGTCACAGCAATCCATTGCTGAAGTTCAGATCTGGATATATGATTCCAAAGTTGTATAGGAATCCTTTTGGATAGCCTCCGTTGCATGGGAAGTCCACAGATCTTGATATCTTTGTACATTCTGAATATTGGGGATAAAGCCAAAAAAACCCCCCATGTGCCTCTTTAACCTTATGTTAACAATCTTATTGATTTCATCTCCAAACGTGACAATAATAGGGCTACTCCAAATCACCTCCTGCCGCAGAGCAATTATGACTAGCCCTTATTAAATATCTCTGAGGTGTTCAGCTCACACAAAACAATGTGTTTGATGTACTGACCTCATTTTAAGATCAAAGGAAACAAATTTCACGTTCATTGAAACAATCTTCTGGAAGCTTACGCGGCTTTGAGCTTGTGGTTCCAAAGGTCACATAAATAATTAACATCAATTTCAACAACTTCCTTCAGCTTGCTACAAAAATAGATTATTGGTTTAGTGGCCTCAATTGATTCCTCCAAAGCCTTCAACTGCCATGCAACTTCAGACGTAGCAATGCCAGGAAGTTTAAATAATCTGAGTAGCAAACGGCAGACTTATACATGCTACCAAGATGCACTTGGAAGTAAATTAAAGTGGTTATATATATACACACACTGGATTTGTTTCTTATCTGTCTCTTAGAGGGGTATAAAACACTCTGTCTTCCTATTTTTCCCAAATAACAACAACTCTGGTATCTACTGGTAGGATAAAAATGTTAGTGCAACCGGAGTAAGTCAAAACTTCAGGATATAGTGGAGTAAAAAGGATTTTTTAAAAATGTAGCTGTGCCATTGCCTTTACTCAGTATGCTTTGTATTTCATGGCAGAATTCTACTTAAGGTCTAATAAATACCATTTTCTCATGTCAAACCCATCCCATGTTGATGAGAGGCAAGAGGGAAATACATGATGAAGTCAGATCATGCATTTAAACAGTTAAACACAGAAAGTAATGAATGGCATGGAGTGGAATGGAATATTTTTATTGGTCAAGTGTGATTGGACACACAGGGAATTTGTCTCTGGTGCATAAGCTCTCAGTGTACATACAAACAACAAGGTCACATAATCATAAGATACCGATAGTAGAAGGTAAAAGGAAAGAAGGATAATAGTAATATAGCCCTATTACATGGATAAATGTCTTTAGACATAAAACAGTTCTGTGGGAATTAGGTGTTGGCACTCTGATTCAATTCTACGTAAGTCTGATAGACACCATTTTCTCATGCCAAAGCCATCTCACATTGATGTTGTCAATCAGAGGCAAGAGGGAAATGCATGCTAAAGTCAGTTCACACATTTCTACAATTAAA
>JANHFL010001720.1:86636-99483 GCA_032468155.1 Oxyrhabdium leporinum | reverse complement strand
TGGCCCATCCCCATCCTCCAGCTCTGCTGCACATGCGGGATGAGCCTCCCACGATGGCCAACCTGACCCTGGGCAAACCAATCGTTAATTTACACACACCACTATCAAAGTGGATCCTGAGCACTGTGCTGCAATGTAGAAATGGGCAACGGAGTGCCCAGCATGGGGAAAGGAGGAGGAGCAGGGAGAAGAAAGAAGGAAAGTGGCCTTCTCCTTCCCTTGCACCGGCCGCTCCGTTGCCTATTTCTACATTGCAGCATAGCACAGGATCCAGAATCCATTTTGAAAGTGTGTGTGTGGGGGGTGGGGGGGTAATTTAACAGCCGATTCACCCAAACTGGTGTGAACTGGCTGAATCCCACCACTCTGTCTGTCTGTCTGTCTGTCTGTCTGTCTGTCTATCCGTCCATCCATCCATCCAGTTTTATTAAACTTATATGCCATCCATCTTGTCTAGAGGTGAATGTAAGTGGCTCACAGTAATAAAGACAAGAGAAAATATGAAAACATTAAAACACTACATATTAAAACTAAAATGGATTTAAAATTGACAAGGTGGGAAAGAAGGGAGCAAAGGAATAATTTGGGAGTTTGGGCCAAGTATATGAGAATTAAAATGGCTTACATTTCAGAACTATCCTATTTCTCCCCCCCCCCTTTTGAAATAGTGGCAAGGGATTGTCAAAAAGTTTCACCCCACTTCTGCCCCTATAAACATGTAAGAGCAAAATTGCAGTGTAACACTGCCCCTTTCAGAGTTATTAAGTGCAGGTTTAGGGAATTTAATCAACCTGGACCCTCACTGTCACACTGTCACATTCTCCACAAAATGTACACCGTGAGACAAAACTAACTAAGCAACCTTATTCATGAAGGTGAAAAGTAAAGATCTGTACCATGTACCATGTACCTGCCCCAAATTCTTAAATGTACTGTATGTGCTCCATGGAGGCTTGACACTGTCAACAGTTCCTTGATACAATATGGAACTTTTAAATTCTGCTTCATCTTCTCAGATTTAGCCTGCCATTCCTATTTCATTGCAATATTCATCCCATCAAAGGAAAGCAACCAAATGCCTCTTTTACTGCCAAATGTAAATGCCCAGAGATTAATTGCATTCATGTCCTTAACAGAATAACAGAGTTGGAAGGGACCTCGAAGGTCTTCTAGTCCAACCCCCTGCTCAAGATTCTATACCATTTCAGACAAAGAGCTGTCCAGTCTCTTCTTGAAAGCCCCCATTGATGAAGCACCCACAACTTCTGGATGCAAGTTGTTCCACTGGTTAATTGTTCTCGTTGTTAGGAAATTTCTCCTTAGTTCTAGGTTGCCCTTAGCTATCAGTGTACTCTCTTGTACCAGAGGTGGATATTAGTTATTTCAAGACTTCTGGGCTAGAAATTTGGAATATCCCATATCAATAAATTGATGAGCAAGGATCTGAAAACATTCAATATGATTCATAGGATCTTAAGATGAGACATTTATTGAGATTTTCTTTCATCACTAGAAAGAATTTTTTTTCATGACTACTGTAAACCCCAGGGAATTTATAAGTTTATTGCTATTTTTGGTTTCATATTGATAAAGTTCCTTAATATTGTGTTACAAAAACTGGCAAACTTTAAGGATATGAATTACATACCAAAAATATGAAGCTTATCATTATATGAAGAATTATAGTATTACATCATGGAGGCAGCAAAAACGTTACTCTTCAAACTTGGAGAACCATCAACCCAGATTTATAATCTTGCAGTATCAGCATATACAGTATCTGAACAGGATCTTTCTCAGTAAAATGGAAAGGCTGATCAATATTATTATATATGGTCAAAATTTAATTGTTTTTTTATTTATCTGAATAATTTTTATTTGTAGTGTGTTTTGTCATTCCTTTTTATCTTTTTTCTTCTTTTGTTCCTTTTCTTTCTCTTCTTTTTGCTTTTCTTTTCTGAAGTTCTTCCTCTTTGTGTATATTAAAACAATAAAAAACTTCTAACCCCTACTTATACATTTATGATCAACTTCACAAAGGTAAGTAAATAATAGACATACTACTTAATGAAGAATAGATTTTTTTTCTTGCTCTATGTGTATTTAAGTTACCCACTTTTGGCAGAGATTGATGTGAATGTATTTTTAAACTTTTTGAAGAAGTAAATGTTCTTGGGGAAATTAATAAACACCCCATGCATTTACTAGGAAATAACCAGACTGAAAATTTTGATGCTAAACTGATTAAAATAGGGGTGAAATCCATTTAAAATTGGCATGTTAATTAATTGAGCCACAGTAGGAAATGGAGGAGATGTGCAAAAATTGTGACATTATTTTTCTATCATCCTGGGCTGGAAGATTTCTTTGGATGCTAACACTAAAAAAAAGCAGTTCTTCCATGTTGTCAATTCCCAAAAGATAATGCCAATGTAGGCGGATTTGATGTTTATTCATTTCCTGCTACTGTGCCACATCTGGTTATCCTATTGATGGGAACTATATTGTGCCAATCCATGCATAGAACTTAGACATTTTTATAAATTAATATAGACAAAAATATTGGTTAATGTTACTGATTATGGAGTATAGGACAGTGGTGGTTAACCTTTTCGGCACCGAGTGCTGAAACGGGAGCACATGTGTGCCGAAAAGGCACCGAGTGCCAAAATTTTGGGCTCAAATGTGTTCGTAAGTCGAGGACTACCTGTATAATGAACATCCTATACCTGTGATAGCGAACCTATGCTACGCATTCCGGAAATGGCGTGCAGACCCATCTGTCCGAGCACTTCAGCCATAGCCTGTTGCTCTCCTGGGTTCCGGTGCACACATGCATGCCAGCCAGCTGGTCTTTGCGCGGGTGGGTTCGCCAGAAACCAGAAGAGCAGCTCTCAGAGCATGCATGTACACTGGCCACCTGGTCTTCTGGCTTCTAATGCACATACACGCATGAAGACCAGCTGCTCTTTGTGCATGCATGCGAGTTAGAAACCAGAAGACCAGGTAGCCGGCGCACATGCGCATGCCAGGAGCTGTTCTTCTGGTTTCCAGTGCTCCCATGCATGCAAAGACCAGCTGGCCAGCACACATGCATGTACTGGAACCCGGAAGAGCAACAGGCAACAGCTGGCGTGCCCGGAGAGATGGCTCTGCGTGCCACTTACAGCACACATGGCATAGGTTTGCCATCGCGGGTATAGGATGTTCATTATACAGATAGTCCTCGACTTACAAACACATTTGAGCCCAAAATTTTTGTTGCTAAGCAAGACAGTTGTTAAGTGAGTGTTGTCCCATTTTATGACCTTCTTGACACATTCGTTAAGTGAATCACTGCAGTTGTTAAGTTAGTAACACGACGGCTAAGTGAATCTGGCTTCCCCATTGACTTTGTTTGTCAGAAGGTCTCCAAAGGTGATCACAGGACCCTGGGACACTGCAATCATCATAAGTACATGCCAGCTGCCAAGCATCCGAATTTTGATCATGTGACCTTCGGGATGCTGCAACAGTCGCAAGTGTAAAATACTTTTTCACACTTTTTTCAGTGCAGTTGTAACTTAGAACAGTCATTAAATGAAATGTTGTAATAAACTGAACTGTAATAAAATGATTTGGGAAAAATATTACTATTTTCCTCAATCAATTTTACTAAAATGAATACCATGTTCCCAAATAATGTCTCCAGTCCCTAACATTACTTGAAAGGTGGACTAACCTGGAACTTAGTGAGTTTCCAGTCTAGATATTAAATTGGTTCAGTACAGCGCACTATGAAAAGGTAATTTGATTAAACTGATTGTGTGGTATACACAGTTTTGAATGCATACACAGAAACCAACTTGTGTTGTCTATGAACCTCATTTTATATTAAATCAAAAAAAGATGACACAAGAAAACAAGGAATGCTTCCTTTGCAGAGCAATCATCTATTTCACTTTATTACCTCTGACTGCTGAGAAAACAGAATTAGAAATAAACTATTTGGATGGGGGCAGTATTCCTCCTCCAGTCATGGAGAATCTAGGAGATTCCTCACTCTCATCTCCTTGCCTCCAGTTGAAAAGCAAGGAAGTCATTTGAAGCAAAGTTTGAGAATCCCTGGGATAAAAGTGTCCTGTCTGAAAGATGGCAACCCTCTGTCCATCATCTAGTAGTCCTCCTTATCAAAGGCTTCCCCTATTCAAAAGAAACTTGCTTCCAAATCTGATTTACAGAGAAAGAAATAACTGAGGAATAAATACATAAGAAACCTGTTGTCTGTCAGGATAGTTGGTGGCAAGATTTCTGCAGGCAAAGTATAGCAGTACATGGGAATGAACTTGGGAGACAGGGGAGGGAGGATGCTGCCTAAGGAATGGCCAGATAAGAGAGGACATAGCCCACAGATATATAACAGGCACAGAAACACAGAAGAGAATTTCTCAGGCTGTAAAAAGGACAGTGGGAGATTTGTTCTATCTGACATGCAAGATTCCATTAATATATCCTTATGATAAAATAGAATTAGCCGATCTGGTCACATTTCCTGCCTGATCTACCTGGCAAGACTGACCAGAGTCTTCACTTTATTAACATAATTATCATAATTATAAATTATTATGATAATAATAATTATCACTCAACAGAAGTGGCAAGGGACACAGCTGGTTACATTATTGGAGTGGACAAAGCCAAATCTCTCAAATTTTGGGGAAGATTGAGTGGCAGGGAGATTAAGAGGCAAAAGTAGTTTTAAGCTTAAGAATTGTTTTTGTCTTTTATTTAGGCCTGTGAAAAAAGCAAAGACATTTTGGGTGCAAATACATAGAATGACGCAAAAGAAATTGCAGATTAATATTATAATGAAACCAGAATTGTTTCTTTTGGGTTGCATGGACAGTGAAATAGAAAACAAATATAGGAAAGTAATTCTGTATATGGTAACTGCAGCAAGATTATTGTACACAGAGAGATGGAAAAACAATGAAATATCTGTAGTGGAAGATTTGATTATAATATAGGTGTCAGCGTTCCAACCAAACTCTCCATCTCAAATCAGCACTCGGAGACTAAGTCCATCCAAGTAAGAATTTATTAGAGAAGTCATATTGGCACATCTGGGAAAACCTGAATCTGAAATCCCACATTTTCCCCTGCTATATTAATCTCACATCCAACCCCCTTACTGATGACCCTCAAGTCACATTCTCCAATCCACCTCCATTCTGAACTCCCACCAAGTCCGGTCACTCCCCTCCAAACTCCAGCGACTTGGCCTTGAGCTCTGGCAAAAGAATGTTGTTGTGGCTATCCTCCCTTCTCATTTTACTTTCATTCTCACAGTTACCCATCCTCCCTTGTGGCAGCCCCAAATCCGATTCAAGATGGATGGGGGCTGATAATAGGTAGATCTTGCAGAAAAGGCAAAGCTGATCAGTTTGGTCAGGGAATTATTTTTTTTGAAAATCTGGAAACCTTACTGTATATGGATTTTTTTGCTGAAAGAACAAAAAATCAAATTGATGATTTAGGAAATTTAGGGTTAAAAGGGAAGAGGACAGGAATTTCAAAGTAAGAAGGAAAAAAGTGGGAGCAGAAAGAGCAAAATGACAACTACACAATAGAAAAAAGAGCAGATCTTATAATATTTTCTTTCTTTTTGTGTTTTCTGCGTGTTTCTTCTTTTTTTCTTATTTTTTATTGTTCTTCTTGCCTTTAATTTTTTAATTCTTTTACTGTACTTGAACATTCTAGCAAAATAAATAAATAAATGATCATTAACTTTGTCTTTCAACTACCACCATCATCCCCAAAAGTTTCCCAGATGGACCAACACTTTTAACTAGAAGCAGTTTGAGGCTGTTTTGGGAGTTTTCCCACAAAGGATTGCTGGGGGTTGTCTGTGGTTCACACTTCACAGGCAGGAATTAACAGAAAAATTGATATCTCCAAGGTACTCAGCAAAATTCATAACTAGAAAACATCACAGTTTCTTTATTTAAAAAACTAACAATTTTCCCATGTCTTCTCTAATTGCAGTAATAATCATAGCTGCTAACCATGGAAGTCAAATACATAATATGATATAAACACAGAACAATGCCAGCAAGTTAGAGGATATGGAGGGTTATTTTTTAAGACAGGAACACATACTAATAATATGAATTATCTCACTTTATGTCAACATAGGGGATAAGAACACCAGAAAATGCAGGGAAGAAATTGGATCTTTTTAAAAAATGAGGACTTCAAAATATTTACTTCCACCAAAGCAGAAAGGAAAAAGCTAGGGTGTATTTCAAGGGAAATGTTCCAGCCTACTATCCAATTATTTATGTGTATTTAATACTTTGTGATACAGTGAGGGGAAAAAAAGGTTGCCATAACAACCATGTTCTTCTTGTAGCCAAAGATGTCTGAGATGCAAGTTATCCTCATCAAGAACATCATGTTTTATGAATTTGGAACAAGAAGAAATACTACATTGAAACTACTATTTCTCACCTTATAGTTGGGGACGGGGGAGAGAAGATGCAACTTGACAGTTGTTTAAAAGTTATGAAATATGACCAGTTAATTGATTTACTACAATAGTGCAATATTTCACTGGCAAAAAGGTGTATCTGGTTCTGGGGTGGGGGGAGCCATTTTTCAAGCTTAAGGAGGCCTGAATCAAGAATTGGGTGCAGCTAGGATAGACATGATGATATTTTAATTTACCTCCTCTTCATAAATTAAAGCTGATAAAATTAATATTTAATGATTTCTTCTTTTTTGTCACATCATACATTACAACTTAGGAGCAAATTTTGAAAAGCTTTTGGGTTGTGCAAAGAAAGATTTATGGAGTGCATATGACCCAGCAAGACTTACGGACACTGATTTAATTCTATGTTATAATCAATAATACTTTCTGAACAATCTTTAAAATAATTCACCTTCTTAAATCACTGAAATATCACTTCATTTGTGTCTTAGACATTAATCAGGGGGTGGGATTCAAATAATTTAGCAACCGGTTCTCTGCCCGGTTGCTGGGTGGGCATGGGCATGGTGGATGTGGCCTAGTCATCCTCCTGCACTACCCTGGGAGTGAAAACAGGTCACAGGGGGAGGGAGGCATTTCCAGCCTTCCAGAAGTTCCGTGAGGCCCATTTTTCACCCTCCCCAGGGTCCAGAGGCTTTCTCAAGCCTCCGGGAGGGCAAAAACAGCCTCCCCCCCCTGGCTCCAGAGGCTCTCTGGAGGCTGGAAATGGGACAGTTTCCAGACTTCTGGAACTTCAGGGAGGCCCGTTTTTCACCCTCCCTGAGCCTTCGCACAGGCCCTGCACTTACCTGTGATCCAAAACGGGACACATGGGGACTCCTGGGAGGGGAGGGGCCAGCCGGGGGTGGGAACTACTGGTTCACCAAACTGGCCATTAAATTAACAACCAGTTCGCCCTGATGCTAATACAGAGAAGTATTTGAAAAGCAATAAAAATAACATTGATATTTAATCATTCCTTCTTTTGGTCACATCCAGTTATGTTGTGCATTGCTCATTTTCCAGCATGGTTCTTCACGCCACATTTCAGAATCCTCCGTACAACTGTCCATATCTAAACTGCCTCCTTGATCCAGCGTATGGACAATATACTAAACACAGGTCCTCATGTTCCAAAGGTGCTTTTTTAAGAGGTAACTGGAGTTTCTGCTTTTCCTTTGAAGATGTTTCACTTCTCATCCAAGAAGCTTCTTCAGCTCTGACTAGATGGTGGGGAATGGAAGGATTTATATTCCTTGCAGACAGCGGTGTGAACCGGTGGCAACCCCTGATGCTAATACAGAGAAGTATTCTTTTAGAGAGTCATTGAGACCACTTGGAGGTTTATCTGAGCCCTCAGTAGTACAAATGGGTGTGGAGTCTTCTTGGAACTGTTGAAAGGACGTATCCCTCCCCCTCTGTTGAGAGAGGGCTGTTCAATTTTGACATAGATAACCCCTTTGACCCCTCTTTCAAACCAGCGATCCTCTCTCTCCAAAATATGGTCTTTGTTGTCTTCAAAAGAAGACATGCTTCTGCCTTTATCCTTGTATTCTCCTGCTCCTGAGACATCCCATCTCAAGATGCTGTGTGCAGGGAATCCAGGACATATTGACTGCTCCATCAGCAATCTTGACTCGTTATTTCTGTGGGACCAGTCCTGCAGTGCAATTCCCTCTTTGCCCTTTCCTTTGTCTTTTTTTGAATCTGGTTTCTGCAGCCACTTTTTTTTAAATGAATTGATTTCTCAACCTAGAGAACACAAAGGCTTAAAGTTGAGTGGCCTATGCCCAACCCAATCCATGTAATTTGATTGGGTTCTTGCACTACTGTAGCTCGGTGCTTGGGGATTTTCTTCCTGGAGGCTCGTGGTCCTAGGGAAGCCTTTGGTCCTTGCTTTCTCTTCTCATATGTTCTTAAGGTAGTTTATAATTCTCTCCTGGTCCCCAATGCAAAAACACTTTCTCAGACATGCAGCACTTACCTACTGATTTCATCTTGTCTGCAGAAATTTGGACAACCACTGGATGGCAGTGATGGGACACCAAAATGCTTTTGTATTAAGTGCCTATGATCCTCAGTCATCTAGGTCACGGTTGTCCCAAAGATGCTTTTTCAAGAGGCAACTAGACTTTCTGGTTTTTCTTTGAAGACGTTTCGATTCTCATCCAAGAAGCTTCTTCAGTTCTGATTGGATGGGAGGGAATGGAAGGATTTACACTCCTTGCAGACAGCTGGTCATTTGCATTCTTTTAGTCATTAAGGTCACCTGGAGGTTTATCTGTGTCATCAGGGTCACCTGAGTGGTGCAAATTGGTGTGGAGTCTTCTTGGAACTCTTGGAACTTGAAAGGACTGTGTTGTAGACTGGAGCTAGATGATGTTGTATCTCCCACCCCCTCTGTTGAGAGAAGGCTGTTCAATTTTGACATAGATGGCCTCTTTTTATTTTATACTAAGTACTAATCACATGATACTTGGAATAATCTAGTATGTGGTGAGGACACATTGCATTGATAGCCAGACTTATGATAGCAAGATTTCCTGCCAGCTACAAAATGGGAGTGTGACAGACCATCTATGTGGATGTTGTCAAAGACCAACATAAAAGTGAAGCCAGCAGCATTTGTAGCTGTACACGGACTGACATAAAATGTTCCTCCAATCCAATAGTATTGTAGGCCAAAGTGAAATATGATTATCATTTAACCAGCTGGGAACAAAAATATGAGGCCAATAGAATGGATTATAATCCTGAGATTGCAGGATTAACTAAAGCAGAAGCTTGATTAAATTTAGCAAACAAAAAAAAAAAATCATAAACAAAGTTGAAGGCTGCCTTTTAATATACACTTACCTCATTTCACCCTTCTCTAACATCTTATCCACAAATGTTAAAGTTAATCTCAGCTCCTAATCACTTTGTGGATATGTCCATGCATTTGGCAACAATACGAAATGGTTTGCCAATGCCATCTTCTGATATTTGGTCTTTTTCTTACTTCCCAGTGTAATCTACAGCTCTGGGATTTTCTGCTGATCTCTCATCCAAGTACTAACTCCTATTTAGCTGTTTTATTGCTGTTGTTTTATAAACAAATATCAGTAATCTCTCTCACCAGCTGTGATTGTAAAGCAGCTACTATATCCACACTTCCTGCAATCAAAATATGCATACAAAAATATATCTTCCCTAACAGGGCTTCCCTTTTTAACACTAGATAACTTATTAGTTCATATTGTTTTTATTCTATGAGCAGTCCAGAGTCAGGAGGCTTATAAATCAAATAAACAAATGCCACTAATAAGAGAAAGGAAACAGAAAAAACCCCTCATATATTCACACAAATGTATAAAGTTGCTTTTTGTATGAGAAAACTATTTGAAAAGTATGTGTAAACGAATTGGGAAACCATATTCATACCCCATTCAAAGAAGACAACAAAAAGCTAAAGACCCAGCAAAACAAAAAAAACTCAGAACACATCCAGCTAAACAAAAAACAAACATAACACATCCTTTCCAGCAGCCAAGTGGTCTCAAACAGATAAGCGGGAATTAACACTAGACAAACAATAAAACAGAAAACAATACTCTAATCAAGGAACTACCAAGGAGAAAACCACATCCCTACCAACACTAGTAGCTATTGCATATAAATAGGGTGCAAACTCCACACTCATTAGCACTGATGATGTTACCTAGTTGGATAATAAATCATCTGCAAACAATCAATCTCATAGAGCACCAAAACCTCCAGAGAATTGGGGAACATATGTAAAAAGTCATTCTAATATCCAATCTGCCTTTAAATTGCCTGTTGTTCTTTACAGCTTACATACTGTCTCCTGAGGATCTCATTCTTTTATTGGGCTGTTTCCTTACTACTACCACATCATCTAACATGATTATTTTTCCTCTGGATAGCATTCATACAAATACTGTATTTCCCCCCAAATACATTGTTGTTTTTTCTATTAGTGTCACTCATTGGAATGTAACAGGCAAATATTAGCACCTATGGATTTCTATTCTCATATGTACTCATAACAACCTAGAAAACAACAATTAATATGACAGTATTTGCTTGTTGAGTGCAAAGGGGATTTCTACAGAATGATTTTTTTTTTAAGATATTGAGAAGTCTGGGGACAGAAAATGCATTGAAATTCTCTGATGATTGCCATTACCTTCAAAGTGTATCCTGAATCAATATAAATTTTTCTTCATTTTTAAAAAAATATTTTAAAACGATGGCACAGCAAACCGTTATAGCTCTCCAGATTTTATTCTAACAGATCGCTTTTCCTGCTTGAATGAAATGTATAAATATAACTCTTCCTTTCACATCCTTAATCATATTTTGAATGCCATCTATTTCACGTGTTAAGCCTCAGGTGCTATTTCTCTCTTTAAAAATGCCACCCACCCCCAAAAAAATCTAGAACTAGATCTAGGAGGGATGTTGAGGAAATGGGACTGACTGGTCACATCCTTTTCCAGGTTTTAAGTTGGTATACATTCCAAGCAATGCTTGCACAATGGGGAAAGTACATCTTTCTCCTTCTGTCCTGGCCACTTTTTACAGAGGCCCAATTAAGAGTATTTTAACAAACTGCATCACTGTTTGGTTTGGTGGCTGCAGTGCCTCAGAGAGAAAATCCATTCAGAAAGTGGTGAGGACAGCTGAGAATATTACAGGAAGCCCACTTTCTGTCATTATACTGCTTACAAGTGCTATGTGTTTAGAACTCAAAGCATTGTTAGAGACCCCACACACCGACTTCATGGTCTGCTTCTATTGCTCCTCTCTGGGAAGAGGTTCCCAGTATTTCTAGCAGGACTACCAGATTCTGTAACAGCTTTGTTCCCTATGCCATCCATTTGGGAAACTCACAAGATTCGTTTCTCTCGCCATGCACATGTATACATCTGAAGTAGACTGTGTTGTTTCTCCATGTTTTATAATATATGTGGGTATATGCATAATTTTGTATTTGTTTGTTTGTTTTGCCACATTTATGTAATATATATTAGAGATGGAGACCCTTTGATAGCTGTATGCAACAAAATTTCATTTTAATGTATGCTGATTAGTGTACACTCAAGGTGACAATAAAGTTATTCTAAGTTTCTAAGTCACAAGATTGAAGCTTGTGTGCATTTTAGGTTCTGCCAAAACCTTAATAAGCATAAAAAAGAGCAGTCAGGAAAGAAATGTTATACAGTCTTAGCAAAGGTCTGAACAGCCTTCCCCAATTTGAGTTCCTTCAGAAAAATAAGCCCTTCAATTATTTCAGATAAAATACATAACTGAATATTTTGAGCCCATCTTACACTTTGACACCACTCCCACTGAAATTGGGTCCACAAATTGTAAAGAATTGGTAACAGCAATGTAGCTAAAGTCTGAAATGTTCCAGTCCAATCTATGCACTTGAAATGCTTGGAACTCTCATGCATCAAATGTCATTTTCCTTGTATTTTTCCCCACTGAGTTAAAAATGAAATCTGCACTTCTGTGTATAAATAGAAGGGGGGATATTCAGACTGACAATTGCCTTGCTTTGCAGCCACATTTCAATCAGAGAACTAAGCCAATTGCAGGGGAAGCTTTGCAGGCATGGAAATTGGCAGAGGTGGGATCCCAGCTGAGAGGTCCCTCTGCTAAAAATCTCTGCTAGATTTACTCACGAAAAAACTTCTGCTTGACTCAATAGGACTATCTAGTCTATCCCCATCTAGTTAAGATGGTGGCCACGGAGGAAGCATAGTTACATCGAGTTAGAAGAAAAGTTTTATTATACTAAGTTAAACAATCGGAGAACAATTGGAGAGGAAAGATAAACCATAGAAGAAATCATAGAGAAAGAAAAAAAGTGGAGAAAGGAAAAGCAAAGATTGGAGAAATAGGAGGAAAACGACCCACAGTGAACTTGGCCTGCTGAGCGAAGCCCAGCTGCCCCCAAGAGGCCTGCCCAAGAGCCCGGAGGCCATCGAAGCGAAGTGAGTGGAGAAGCAAAAGGAACCGGCGGAGAACAAGGAGGAAAGCCGGTGAGAGAGTGGGACCCAGCTGTGGAGCAGGGAGGAAAATCAAAGCAACAAGCGGCAGAGAAAAAAAGTTAAGCCGGTGAGAGAGAGAGAGAGCAGGGAGGAGGAGGAAAGCCGGCTGTGGAGAGGAGACAAGAGGCGAGCCCACCGTAGGCCATCCAGGCGGCCCTGTTTGCCAGGAGAAGCAGAGCCACATGGCTGGGGAGCCAGGAGAGCCAGCAGCAAGGGGCAACAGCACAGCAGACCCTGAGAGCAGCGTGGAAGGAGCATTCCAGCACAGAGGATC